>JAQQSU010000059.1:48607-60676 GCA_028627135.1 Pseudochirops cupreus | reverse complement strand
TTTTGACCTCTGAAAAGTCCTTCTGTCTCTACCATCTTCTGTAAACTGGAAATGATCCTTATTTGCCATCCCTACCTCCTTGAATTGTATCACAAAAGTAAATCCTTTAACCTAGTAAGAGCAGCTATTATCTGTTGGTTCTTATTAGGAATCAGTCAAAATCAGGAGACACAGAAACAGAGGTAGAAAAAGAGACACAGAGACAGAAACTGAGACAGAGAAAGAAAAAGAAAGAGGAGACAGAGAGAGAGACAGAGACAGAGAGAGAGAGACAGACAGAGACAAAGAGAGAGAGAGAGAGAGAGAGAGAGAGAGAGAGAGAGAAAGAGAGACAGAGACAGAGACAGAGACAGAGACAGAGACTGAGACAGAGACAGAGAGGAATGAAAATTATAGGTAAAGAAAGAAATAGAGATGAGAAGCCAGACATTTAGAGAAAAACAAAGAAAAACTGAGAAATAGAGTCAGAGACATACAGAAAATTAGAGAACATGAAAAAACCCATAAATCTCTCTTTATTTTTATTGTTGTTGCTGTCAATAAGTTGGAGAAAGATATCCATCCACGTTAATAAAATGAGTTTTCTCACAAGAAGTTCCACGTAACAAAAGAAATCGTAGGTCCAGACTCAAGCCCTTTCTACACTTTGTCTAAGCATTCATTACTACATCTTTCATAGGAGCTGACTTCAGAAACCTAATATACTATAATAGAAGTGTAGTATTGTTTTATATGGTGACATTCTTTTATGTTGGGAAATATTATTTTATGTTTCCTATAGCCGTGCTCTCATATATTGAGCTTTTATTGGTACAGAGTCTCTCTCATGGGGAAAGTGATAATCTTTTAAAGATCTGGCATTATTCTGTCTGCTTCTTCAATGACATCCCATGGTACCTAGATTTGTGGTGGACAAATGGACCCTCTTAGGGAATGAAGGATGAGATAGTGGCTTTTTGTAATGAATTCAGAGAGGCAGAGATTCCAGAAATGAAGAGGCAATGGTTACATTGAACATGTCCAGATTGTCTCAAGATGTGCTTTCAAACCACATTTAGGCATGACAATGACCAATTAAAAAGTGCCAGGAGGATGATCTAGTATGGTAGGTTTCAATTAAAAGCGTCAACAAACATTTATTAAGCCCACACTATTTGTCAGACACTATGTTAAGTGCTAGGATACAAGAAACATTTTAAAAATATATAATCCCTGCTTTCAAAAAGCCTACCTTTTGTATCAGCAAGCACCCTAGCATACCCAGGATGGCTGATAGCACAGGTTCTTAGATCTGCTTTTCTAAAGGAAAGCAACTCAAAATGGGTTAACAATATTACTTTTATCAATCAAACACATAACATTTACCTAGTTCAGGGGAAAAAAGTCAGCACCCTGAACTTCAGAGAATGCAAACAGAAAACAAACACAAGTTACAAGCAGACAAAGAAACAGATCAGCAGATAGGCTTTCAGTTGTCTGACCACTACATCCATACCTAGTCAGTTACCAGAGAGGGAAGCACCAACATCTGGGTTTTTCAAAGCTGGGGGGCTCAACGGCTTCCCAGAGTCTCATCTGGCCAAATCACACAACTCTTTCCAAAGTGAGCCTCAAAGCAAAAGCTCACATCAGGATATATATAGCCTTCTCCTGGATCAGAGAATGTCACAGCTCTCTTGACACACTGCCCAGTTCCAAAGTAATAAGGTGTGGGCCTTTCTGAACAACAAACTCCCACCACAGGCTCCATTCAGCCTATTGGGGGGACAGAGTATACTTTCAAATCAGGGAAGGTTCTCAGAGCCACTTAAGCCTATCAAATGTCCTAGGGGCAGGGAAGATCTTCAGATTCCCATGACACCTTCCAGTAAGAAAAAAAATGAAAATTACTAAACACATATGATAAACATAGAAGAGAGAAGAGATGGATAGCAACCATGCACGATAACCTCTAGAAGTTGAGGGGATCAGGAATATCTTGGGAAGTTTATATCTGTATTGAGTTGAGGAGGAAGTCAGGGAAACTAGGAAATTGATACAAGGAATCAGAATATTTTAGTCATGGAGGACGCACATACATATATATGTAGATAGGTTTGCAATGAACCCAGTCTAATGTTCTTGCTCTTATGTCAAGGGGCTGTTTTGGTCAAGAATTGAATATACATTCTCTCTCTCTCTCTCTCTCTCTCTCTCTCTCTCTCTCTCTCTCTCTCTTTCTCTCTCTCTCCCTCTCTCTCTCTCTCTCTCTCTCTCTCTCTCTCTCTCTCTGTCTCTCTCTCTCTGCCTCTCTGTCTCTCTGTCTGTCTCTCTCTCACACACACACACATTTGCACATTTGGAGTTTCAAATTTTCTCCTCTCATCCAGTAAGAAGACAAACATTATGATACCCATTATATATTTGAAAGCATGTGAAATATATTCCTGTGTTATTCATGTTATTAAAAAAGCAAGTAAAAGAAAGGAAACAAATTGTATTTTAATTTGCACTCAAAATTTATCAATTACCTCTATAGAGGTAGACCCTTCCAAACTGTCTGGATCACTGTATTGATCAAACCAGTGGTCTGTCATGGTTCATCATTATTGTGTTTGAGCAGTATTGCTGCTATTACATACATTGGTCTCGTTGTTCTGTTCACTTTACTTTGCATCAGTTTCTATATGTCTTCCCATTTGTTTTCTAAAACCATCCTCCCTCTTCATTTCTTATAACACAGTAGAACTACATCACAATCATGTGCCACAACTTATTCAACTATTCCCCAGTTGTTGGACATCCCTTCCATTTCCAATTCTTTACACACGCACACACACACACACACACACACACACACACACTGTTACATTTATTTTTATACATATAGGTCCTTTACCTTTTTCTTTGATTTCTTTGGGATACAGATCTAATGGAGGTTTTGCTGGGTTAAAGGGTATGCATAAGGTTTTAGCCTTTTTAGATGTCGTTCCCAATTATTTTCCAGAAAGTCTGGACCAGTTCACAACTACACCAACAGCTTATTATTGTACCTATTTTCCCATCTTCCCTCCAGAATTGGTCATTTCTGATATATTAGAGGTGGTACCTGTAAAGCTATGCAAAAGCAGGTTTCTAGAGGACTGCTGCTGTGAACAGCTTTCAAGGTTCTGATTACATAGTATGGCAAACTTTATATTTATTCAATAACAAATTAGAGCAAAACATTTATAGAAAATCAAAATACAGCATTCATCATGTCACAACTCAAAAACTTGTGACTAAAATGGCTACATAGCTTTCACCAAAGTGGTCACAGAGTATTTTTTTTGTCGTTGTTTTGTTATTTTTTTTAACAAAGTACAGTTGTTTAGTAACTCAATCCTTTAGTAATGCAGTCATTCAATCATCCTTAAGAAGGCCTCCTTAAAAAACACAAAGTACAAAAGTCAAAGTCTTCCTCATAGGGTGTAATTAAGTTAGTTTCATCAGTCACTACTCAGTACCCTCAGTACTCTTAAGGGGTAGTAGATAGTAAGCCATTCACCCCTTGGTCACAAGTAAGTTTCAATTTCATCAGTCACTACTCAGTATCCACAAAGAGTTCTTTTCATATTGACTCAAGGCAGGCATTCAGCTTCCATGGTTCCAGCTCCTGCCCAAATCTAACTAACCACCACCTGAGTTCAAAGACAGACAGCTTCCAGTTCCTTGTCCAGCTATCATGTAGTTCCTGCTCCATATTGAAGCTCACAGTGTCCAGTCCACCTCAAATCTCTCATAGTCTCTGTTCCTGGGAAGACATGACTTAACAAAGTCTAAATATCATTCATGCACATTAACAAAGCCACAACAACATTCATCCAAAGTACCGGCATAACAGTCATGCTTCCTCAGTCTTTGCCAGCTCCTGCTGGCTCTTAGAAGAAGTTCTGTCATCAAAAGTTGGAGTTTTGCCACCACAAGTTTGAGTTCTGTGTCAGTTCTCAGTTCTCATTTCTCTTCTCATTTCTTCTCAATTCTCAGTTCAGTCTTCAGTCCAGTAATAGCAGTCCAGCCTCCAGATGCTCACTGAGAGAAATTCTCTCTCTCTCTCTCTCTCTCTCTCTCTCTCTCTCTCTCTCTCTCTCTCTCTCTCTCTCTCTCTCTTTCTCCTGTAGTAGCTGCTCTGCATCTGTGATGCATGTCCCAAAAACTTTTGACTCTCCCAGCTTGGGTTTTCCTTATATATGGTATTAGCTCCTCCCTGTTTAGGACCTTCCTTTTACATCAGCAACAGGGGTTCGTACCTTCTGTTTCTTAACATGGGCTTGATATAAACCAAGTACTAAGTACCTGTTTACTTGCCAATCAAGGTCATGGAGGATCTTCAAATTCCATTACTATTATGATACCTGAGAATTGTTTTAATTTTCATTTCTCTAATCTATAGTGATTTTGATAAATTTTATATGCATGTATCCAATTTTGAATATTTTTCTTCTGTAAACTGCCTGTACATATTCCTCAACCATTTATTAATAGGAAAATGGCTCTTGTGGGAAATGAGGCCTTTATCACAGAAAGTTCCTATATTAAAAAAAATACTTTATTCTCTACTGGACCTTTTAGCAAAATGTAGCTTCCCAAATTTTCTCTTTTACTTAGATCTGTTTTGTTTTGTTTGCAATTATATCTTTTTTTTTACTTTAGCTGAAGCATAATAGGTTCTGCTCTAACCCTTTATTTGAAGTCCATGTGTCTATCTCTTTGTTCTGAATGTGCAGAGCTCTTGTAAACAACATTTTATTGGATTCTTGTTTCTTATTCATTCTTATCTTTATTTACACTTCTTTTGAGCTTTGTATTTGAATGTAAGATTTTCTCTTTAACTCTGGTCTTTTATCAGTAAAACTTTAAAGTTCCCTCTTTCATTAGAGTTGATATATGTAAATTCTGAAAACTCTATTATGGTTGGGGCAGTTAGAAAGTAGTTTGCTTTTAATCCTAACTTCTTTACCTTTCTTCACTCCATTGATATGGAAGCTGCTAAATCTTTTGTAATTCTTACTGTGGCTTCATAATGTATGAATCTTTTCATTTTGATTGCTTTCAATATTTTCTTCTTGAACTGAGAACTCTGGAATTTGGCTATATTATTCCTGGGAGTCTTTATTTGGTGTCTCTTTCAGGAGATGATTAGTGGAATGGAAGTTTTAGGGGGCAGTTTTACTTCGTAACTTCTTGAAATGCTTTGTCTAGATTCTTGTTTTGATTGCAACTTTCAGGTAGTTTAATAATACTTAAATTATTCTTTTCAATCTATTTTCTGGGTCAGATATTTTTCCAATGAGATATTACACATTTACTTCAATTATAAATTCTTTTGACTCTGTTTTATTGCTTCTTGATGTTTCATGGCATCATCATTAGCTTCTACTTGCCCAAGTCCAACTTTAATAGAATTATTTTCTCCAGGGCAGTTTGTAGCACATTTTCCACTTACAAAACAAATAAACAAAACCAATTTTGATCTTCACTCAGATTCAATCAGTTCTTTCTCTGACAATAAATAATATTTTTCTTCTTAAGTATTTTGAAGCTGTCTTTGATAATTTTATTGTTAAGAACATCTAAGTCATTCAGAGTTGATACATTGTACAATGTTGTTACTGTGTACATCTTCTCTTGGTTCAGCACATTTTACATTGCATTAGTTCATGTAAGTCTTTTCAGATGTTTCTGACTGCATTCTGATAATTATTGCTTAGAGTATTATAGTATTCCATCAAAGTCATATACCACAACTTGTTCAACCATTTCCAAATTGATAGGCTTACCCTTAATTTCCAATTATTTGCTACCATGAAAAAAGCTACTGTAATCATTTGTATGCATATAGGGTCATTTTTTTTAAATCCCTTTGGGATCTAGTACTAGGTCAAAAGGTAAGTATGATTTTATAGATCTTCAGGAATAAGTTTAAATTGTGCTTCAGAACAGTTATGTCACCTGCTGATGCAGCCAGAAGCCATGGAGGCAGGCCATGCTGACACAGCCTGGTGAAATGTGGTGCACCTCAAGACAACCCAGGATGAAGCCTGCTAATCCACCAACCACAAGCCTATTCCCAGGCTTATCACCACAGGGCAGGGCTCAGATTGAGCCAGAGTAAGAGCCAAAAGCAGGGCCCACAGGCAAGGATAACAGCTACTCCCAGGACTACCCATTCAACATAGAAATTATTACCCCTGAGGAAAATTCTAAGCAGTAAAGGCTTAGTAACCCTGGAGGAAAGGCGTGGCTAAGGTCCTGCCTCAAAATGGGAAGAAAACAGGCTACAAAGACAAAGTAAAAGACTCTGGAAGCCTATTATGGTGAGAGGGAGGAATTAAACCCAGAAGGAGAGAGTATTGACTCCATGTCCACAGCTGAAGCCTTAACAGGGTCTCTGACCTGGTCTCAGGCACAGAAAGCATTCCTAGATGAGCTCAAAAAGAACTTTGAAATCTGGCTCAGAGTGGTAAAAACAAAATTGCAAAATTAGAAAAATATTACAATGAAGAAAATAGCTCTTTAAAAAGTAAAATGAGTGAGCTAAAAATGAAATCTGAGCATATGGAAGCTTCAAAAACTAACTGAGGAGAATAATTTGCTAAAAACTAGAATCAACCAAATTGAAGCCAATGACTCTATTGTTGTGGGATAGGTTTTGGGGGGATTTCTAATGAGAAATCCTTTCTAGGTTTGCGTCTGAAAAGAATTACCAGCTCAGCTGTCTTGTGGTACATTTACAAAAGTTTATTGATTCACAGGACCAAAAGGGGTAGGGTAAGGAAACCTGGCTAGGAAAAGCTCACAAGGGGAAAGGGGGGAGTCAGAGAAAGTTTGGAACTGTGACACTCTGCAGCGGGCAGATGGCCTACTAGAATGCCTATTTGACTGGCCAGAGAAGGCAAGAGCTACCAAGGGCCATCTGTGGAAGTTCTAAGGGCCCCAGGGGCATTCTTAAAGATACAAAGCTGTCAATCATAAGTTCATTAAGCTAATGAGGTGTACAAAGATGGAGTTAGGGAGGAACCTGGGAAGAGCCAGGGCGTGACTAATACTTAGAGGGACATGCACCCTTTGCATCAACTGCGCATGTGTTTTACCCATAATACACTGGGACAAATGGCAGGAGGGAAGGGGCAGGGGGTGTGCTTTGAGCCCTGTAATGTTATAAGGTCAACCAGCGGTCACAGATTTGAGGTCAGGTCAGTGAGATGTTCCCATCTTGATTTGCAAGTGGATGGGTTTAGTTTGCTAGGACAAAAGGAGGTAGTACCTTGAATGAAGAGTTAATGGTTTGAGAGGAAATAGCTCTAGGCTGGGGATGGGAAAGACAAGTACAGCTGGGGGAAGGGGAGAAACAGTTAAGAAATGTGGCTTTTACAACTTAACACAAAGCTGAATTAAAGTTACCCCAAAATATACTACATAGGCCACCCAGCACCTCTTCACTATGAGGAACCAAGAATCAGTCAAACAAAATATCAATACTGAAAAATTAGAAAAAGAGGTAGAATATCTCAATGGAAAAATAACTGACCTGGAAAACAAATCCAGGAGAGACAATCTGAGAATCGTTGGTCTACCAGAAAATCATGATGAAAAAATTAGTCTGGACAATATCTTCCAAGAGCTCATCAAGGAAAACTGCCCTGAGATCCTAGAACCAGAGGACAAAATAGAATTCGAGAGAATGCACCAGACACCTCCTGAAAGAGATCCCAAATTGAAAAGTCCATGAAAAGTTGTGGCCAGACTCCAGAACTATCAGGTAAAGGAGAAAATACTACAAGTGGCCAGAAAGTAACAATTCAGATATCGCAGAACCACAGTGAGCATCACACAAGTTCTGACAGCCTCAATGTTCAAAGATTGGAGACACTGGAATATGATCTTTCGCAAGGCAAAAGAGCTCGGGCTACAACCAAGGATCACCTATCCAGCAAGACTGAGCAGAATCTACCAGGCAAGGAGATGGACATTCAGTGACATAACAGAATTCCAGACCTTCCTGATGGAAAAGCCAGAGCTCAATGGGAAATTCAACCTCCAATTACAAGACCCAGGAGAGACATAAAAAGGTAAATAAGGAAAAACACACACACATAACTTGTTATTTAACAAGAGCAAACTGTTTATATCCCCATATGGGAAGCTGATATGTGTTAATATTGTGAACTCTATACCTATGGCAACATCTAAAAGGAATATAGATAAATAGAGGGTGTGGGTATAAATTATGCAAAATGATGATAAAAATCCTTATTAAGGGACTGCAATGGAAGAAGAGGAAAGAATGAAGCAGAAAGTAAAATTATGCTACACAAAGAGGCATAAAAACAATATAGTAGAGGGAAAAAAGGGAGGGAGGTGACCATTATATGAGCTACTCCTTGGTTCTGGTGCAAGGAAGGAATAACACAACCAGTTAAAGATAGGACTCTACTGAGAAGAGACATAAAACTTATCATAATAGAGGGAATGAAGGGAGGAAGAAGAGCACTACATGAAATCTATTCTCATCGATCTTCGTTCAAGGAAGGAACATACAACACTGAGTATAAAAATTGATCATATTCTACAGGCAGTAGGAGGTGGGAAGGGCCAAGAAAGGGGAGAGGTGTTTACAAGGGAGGGAAGGAGTAGTAAAGGAGAAGGGCAAAAAAAGGGAGGGGGACGAATAAGAAGGGAATACTGAGAGAGGTGGCAGTCAAAAGGAAAACTCTCAAGAAGGGGAAAGAAGAAGGAGAAAAACAGAAGCACACACAGAAGAGGGAATAGGATGGAGGGAAAGACACAGATAGTAATTATAACTGTGAATGTGAGATGGATAGCAGAATGGATTAAAAACCATAATCCTGCAATATGTTGTTTACAAGAAACACATCTGAAACAGGGGGATACACACAGGTTAAAGGTAAAAGGCTAGAATAAAATATATCAGGCCTCAGCTAAAGTAAAAAAAAAAAAAAGCAGGAGTAGCAATCCTTATCAGAGACAAAACAAAAGCAAAAATAGATCTAATTGAAAGAGATAAGGGAGGAAACTATAGCCTGCTAAAAGGCACCATCAAAAATGAGGCAATATCATTACTAAACATTTATGCACCAAGTGGTACAGCATCTACATTCCTAAATGAGAAATTAAGGCAAAAATATTTATTGCAGCTTGTGGTGGCAAAAAACTGGAAATTAAGGGGATGCCCATCAATCGCAGAATGGCTAAACAAGTTGTGGTATATGAATGTAATGGAATACTACTGTGCTATAAGATATGGGCAGGAAATGGACTTCATATTTACCTGTAGAGGCTTTTACAAACTGATGCTAAGTGAGAAGAGCAGAACCAGGTAAAACTTGTACACAATTACGTACACATCATATGTGTTACAACCAACCTTGATAAACTCAACTCTTCTCAGCAACGCACAGTTATAAGGCAACCCCACAAACAGAACAGTTATGTGAGTTAAGAACTCCACAAACATTAGTGTCTCAATTTTTTTTCATATATATTCCAACACTGATCATTTCCCTTTTCTATTATATTGGTCAATCTGATAAGTATGGAGTAGTATCTCAGAGTTGTTTTGATTTGCATTTGTCTAATCCATAGTGCTTTAGAGTATTTTTCCATGTAACTACATGTGGCTTAGATTATTTAATTTGAAAACTACTCGTTCATATCCTTTGACCATTTATAAGTTGGGAAATGGTTATTGTGTTTGTAAATTTGACTCAGGTTTTTTTTTTTTAAATATAGATATATATTTGAGAAACAAGGCCCTCATCAGAATAAAAAATGATACAATTTTTCACAATTATGATTAATAATTGTGCATTTCCCTCCATCCTGTTTTACTTTGTTTATCCTAATTTCTCTCCTTTCACCCTGTCCTACCTCAAATATGTTTTGCTTTTTAGTACTGTCTCTCCCAATTCACTCTCCCTTCTATCATCCCCTGCCTTCTATTATTATGCCACACATTCTAATTTCCTGTAGGGTAATACAGATTATATACCCAATTGAATGTTTATGTTATTCCCTCTTTCAGCAAATTCCAGTGACAGTAAGGTTTAAGTGCTGACCATCATGTCCCCTGTTTCCCTATCCATTGAATAATCTCTTTCATACCTCTTTTATGTGAGATAATTTATCCCACGATGATTTTCTCTTTTTCTTAATGCATTCCTTTCTCAAACTTTACTTTTATTTTTTTAGATATCATCCCATCATATTCAATTCACAATCATGACCTCTGCCTATATATACTCCTTTTAACAAAAACAGGTTTATTTACAATGGTGGAGCCAAGATGGCAGAGTAAAAATACAAACTTGGTATTGGATCCAGGTCCCACCACCTCCAATACCTGTAAAAAATGACTCTAAACAAATTTTAAAGCTGCATAACCCACAAAGTGATAGAGAGAAACAAATCTCCTACTGAAAGCAGCCTGGCAGGCTGACAGGAAAAGTCTTTTGCAGCATGCAGTGAGCCAAGTTCAGTCCCATCAGACTTGTGGTTATGGACCCAGGGCAGCCAAGACTGGGCAGAGCAGACTTCAGAAGAGTGAATCACCAGCAACTGTGGCAGTTTCCAGATTTCTTAACCCATAAATGCCAAAGACAAATTAAAAGGTGAGTGGGGAACTCTGTCAGAACAGAGAGTCTGAAGAGCGTGGTCCAGCCCCACTCCTGGGGTGAGAAATGGCAGCAGGGTGGCAGGGCTGCTTCCAGAGCTATTGATCTTCAGATTATAGGGGGACAAAGCAACCATACAGAAGGTAATTGATCTTGCTTTAACCTGCTTGGATCTGGATCACTGTCTTGAGTGGTTGTCCTGGGATGTGTGGCCCATGTGGCAAAGCTTGTGAGGGCTGTAGGATGGGTGCCCAACTAATAGCTCTGGCAGCTGCAAAAACCTCAGCTATTTGGGACATAGCTCTCTCCATTCTTCAGGCAGAGTTATATCTTGGGAAAGAGCTCAAAAGTCAAGTACTTGACTTGCAAAATGAGCAAGCAGAAGATGCACAAACATAACATAGAATCCCTTTTTGGGGGATAAAAAGATCGAAGCATGGAACTGGAGAAAGAATGAAGTCAGAACTCTTACATCAAAAGCTTCCAAGAGAAACATAAACTCATTACAAGGCATGGAGGAGCTCAAGAAGGATTCTGAAAATCAAGTAAGAAAAGTGGAGGAAAAACTTGGAAGAGAAATGAGAATGATGCAAGAAAATCATGAAAAGTCAGTCAACAGCCTGCTAAAGGAGACCCTAAAAATACTGAAAAAAATAACACCTTAAAAAGTAGACTAACTCAAATGGCAAAAGAGGCCCAAAAAGCCAATGGGGAGAATAATGTCTTAAAAAGCCAAATTTGCCAGATGGAAAAGGAATTTCAAAATCTCACTGAAGAGAATGGTTCCTTCAAAATTAGATTTTAACAACTGGAAGCTAACTACTTCATGAGAAACTGAGATACTATAAAACAGATTCAAACAAATGAAAAAAAAGGCAATGTGCAATATCTCATTGGAAAAACCACTGATCTGGAAAATAAATCTAGGAGAGCTAATTTAAAAATTATGGGACTACCTGAAAGCCATGATCAAAAAAGAGACTAGACACTATCTTTCAAGAAATTTTCAAGCAAAATTTCCCTGATATTATAAAACCAGGGAGCAAAATAGAAATTGAAAGAATTCACCAAACACCTCTTGAAAAAAGATGCCTAAAAGAAAACTCCTAGGAATATTATAGAGAAATTCCAGGGTTCCCAGGTCAAGGAGAAAATACTGCAAGCAGTCAGGAAGAAACAATTTGAGCATTGTGGAAACACAATCAGGATAACACAAGACCTAGCAGCTTCTACGTTAAGGGATCAAAGGTTTTATAATATGATGTTCCAGATATCAAAGGAGCTAGAATTAAAACCAAGAATCACTTACCCAGCAAAACTGAGGGAAAATATGGTCATTCAATGAAGTAGAGGATTTTCAAGCACTTTTGATGAAAAAATCAGAGCTGAAGAGAAAATTTGATTTTCAAATATAAGA
>JAQQSU010000059.1:29144-48507 GCA_028627135.1 Pseudochirops cupreus | reverse complement strand
ATTTCCTCCAACTATCCTCATCCTGAGGAAAGAATACTTGAAAGTCCTCTATTTCATTGAATGACCATATTTTACCCTGAAGCATTACACTCAGTTTTGCTGGCTAGGTGATTCTTGGTTTTAATCCTAACTCTTTTGACCTCCAGAATATCATATTCCAAGCCTTTTGATCCCTTAATGTAGAAGTTGCTAGGTCTCGTGTTATTGTGATTGTATTTCCATAATACTCAAATTGTTTCTTTCTGATTAATGGCAGTATTTTCTCCTTGACCTGGGAACTCTAGAATTTGGCTATAATATTCCTAGGAGTTTTCTTTTAGGGATCTTTTTCAAGAAGTGTTTGGTGAATTCTTTCAATTTCTATTTTTCCCTCTCTTTCTAATATATCAGGGGAATTTTTCTTGCAAGTTTCTTGAAAGATGGTGTCTAGACTCTTTTTTTGATCATGGTTTTCAGATAGTCTATAAATTTTTAAATGAGCTCTCCTGGATCAATTTTCCAGGTCAGCGGTTTTTCCAGTGAGATATTTCACATTGCCTTCTGTTCTTTCATTTGTTTGAATCTGTTTTATGGCATCTTGATTTCTCATACAGTCATTAGCTTCCATTTGGTCTAAACTAATTTTGAAGGAATTGTTCACTTCAGTGAGTTTTTGAAATTCGTATTCCATTTGGGCAATTCTGCTTTTTAAGGTATTCTCCTCATTGGATTTTTCGGCCTCTTTTGCCATTTGAGTTAGTCTATTTTTTAAGGTGTTATTTTCTTCAGTATTTTTTGGGTCACCTTTAGCAGGTTGTTAACTTGCTTTTCATGATTTTCTTGCATAATTCTCATTTCCCTTCTTAATTTTTCCTTCAGTTTTCTTACTTGGTTTTCAAAATCCTTCTTGAGCTCCTCCATGACCTGTAACCAGCTCATATTTTTCTTGTAAGCTTTTGATGCAGGAGTGCTGGCTTCATTGTCTTCCTCCCATTCCATGCTTTGATCACTTTTGTCTCCCCAAAAAAGGATTCTGTGGTTTGTTTATGCTTCCTCTGCTTGCTCATCTTGCCAGCCAATTGCTGGACTTTTGAGCTCTTTGCTATGGTAGAACTCTACTTCCAGATTGCAGAGATCTATGTCCCAAACTGCTAAGGTTTTCAGAAATATTGTCAGAGATATGAGGAGGGTACCCTCTCTACAGTCACCCCAAGCTCTGGCACACTGGCCACACACCCCAGGACCAACCTTCATACAGTGATCCAGATCCAAGCAGGTTAAAGTAAAAACAATTATCCTCTGAATGGTGGGTTGGTCCTCTTATGATCTGCAGGCCAATAGCTCTGGAGGCATCCACACTGTACCTCCTCCACCTCTTGCCAGTGGGGCACGAGCCTCTCTGTGCTCTTCCCTCACATGGTTCCAACAGAGTTCCCCACTGACCTTTTACTTTCTCTTTGGCATTTATGGGTTGAGAAGTCTGGAAATGGGCAAAGTTGACAATGATTCACTCTCTTGAAGTCTGTTCTGGTCAGTCTGTGCCATGGGTTGGGGCCACCCAAGGTCTGGTTGAGAGCAGTTCTTATGGGACTGTGCTCAGCTTTCAGTGAGATGCAATAGACCCTTCCCATCAGCTTGCCAGGCTGCTTTCAGCAGGACAATTGCTTCTTTCTGTCATTGTGGGTTCTATAGGTGTAAAGTTTGTTTAGAGTCCTATTTTACAGGTAATGGAGGTGTTTGGAGTGGGAAGCAATATGGAGTTCCTGTTTTTACTCTGCTATCTTGGCTCTGCCCTGCCTCACCCCTTGTATTCTGCTTTTTAAAGAGTTCTTTTCTTCAGTAAGATTTTCTGTCTCTTGTGCTGTTAGCCCAATTCTTTTTTTTCTCTTCTTTTTACTGAGGTGTTATTTTCTTCAGCATTTATTCTGTTCCTCTTTAATAAGTTACCAGTCCTCTTTTCATTTTGTCTTTTATCACTCCCATTTATTTTCACATCTCCCCCTCTATCACTCTTATCTCTTTTTTAAAAAATTCCTCCAGGAATTCTGGTTGAACTCATTCATTTTTGTTTGAGATTTTGGTGGTAGCTGTTTTAACATTTTTCTCTTCTTGCCAGGCACTGTGTTAGACATGGGATATAAAGACAAAACAGTCCCTGTTCTCACATTCTACTGCACACAATTCTTCATTATTATTGATTCACAAAAAGCAATTATTAAATAATATTTAATTTCATATGACACTGTTAGATAAAGTGTCTTACAATCTTATAACATAACAAAAAATATAAACACTTTAGGGATAAGCAAATATTGGGATGGGAAGTGGAAAAAGTAACTGTGAGACTACAAAGTCAAGTCTGGGTAGAGTTAGAGATCAACCTTATCCTCACATAATTTACAGTATAATGAAGATGAATCTAGACAAACATCTGTAAAATGTTTGGCCATGGTAGAAAAAGACACGAACAGATTTAAAATTACATATATATGCATGCGCACACATATTTAAAATCAAAGCTTCACAAAAAAGAATAGTCTAGTCTCCGTGAATTTTTTTCTAATCATAAATCTTAGCTGAGGTGTTCACAGAAGAAGAATGTACTTTAATTTTAGCTTTTTTGATTGTGTGTGTGTGTTTAATCTGAAATTTCATTGGCACAGGAAGCATAACCTTTACCAGTATAAGCCATCCCCTTCACTAGGAACTTCTAGTATTGCCAGGGTCATTTAGAGTTTAAGTGACTTGTATAGTCAGAAGTAGGATTTAAGTACAAGTTTTCCTGACTATAAAGTTGTATAACTATTGAGTTTCGTACATACTAAATTTTACTTGTGTGCGGGGTATCAGTTCTGAAAAACCATAATGGACATTGCCACAGGAATTAAAAGAATTTTGAAATCTAAAAAACAAACAAACAAACAAAAATTTCTCTCTTCTTCTGAGTTTATGTCTTGGTCTTTCTTGCCCCTGTAGTAGCTTTTTATGGTCAAGTTCTCATTTTGTTCTTTGCTCATTTTTATATTCTATTTTTTTTTTTTTTTGCTTTAAATTTCATACTAAAGTTAGGGAGATACTCTCCCAAGCTTCAGGCTTTTTCATGTTCTGTTTTCAGAACTAGTTCTGGGTGTTTGCAAATTTTAGGTTTTTCTGTGGTGCTGTGATCTGGGAAGAAGTATAGCCTCTTCCCTCCTGACTTTCACTCTGATCTTTACCCAGAGATGGTCCATGTTCACCCACAGCCACAATTGCTAGCACTCCTGTTACCCTGGAACTGTAACAAGGGCCAATGTGCCCTTGCATTCACAAATGTTAAAACTTTTCCCCATCATGGAACTACAAGTTATCCAACTTGCTTTCCATTTATGTTTCTGAGAGCTCCCAAAGCCACTGCTGCTGCTAATGTTACATATGTCTCCAAGGTTCATTGAAGCCATACCATGTCTGCTCTAGGCAGATGCTCACACTGGTTTCACGGACTTTTTCTATTGACCTCCTGAGTAGTCTTTGACTGGGAAATTTCTCAATTTCACCTTTTGTTGTCCCTACCAGTCCATAATTCAATTTGAGGCACTATTTTAAAGTTGTTTAGAAGTAGAGTTTGGGGATAGCTTATCGGTGTTGCTGCCTCTTCTCAACCACCTTGGTTCTGTCTCCAAAGATGGGATTTATATTCAGGCCCAAGGATATTGAATGTGTTAGCATTTCTGTTTTGCTCTCTTCTATCCAAAAAACATTTCCATTAGAGTTGTTCCCTGCCTTTGCCTTCTCTAATTGTCTCAGGCAACCAACAAACCACATAGGGCATTTGACTTGATATAGTTTAAAGGCTTAAATAAGATGAGAAGTAGCACCTATTTGCTTTTTGTTGAGATCACAGATCATGGGTCTTTAACATTCCCCCCTCTATTGAGTGCAAATTTATTTCAGACTTTACGTTATGTCTTGTTTCTATTCCTTACAAATCCTAGCACTGCCATCTGACCTACTGATGTTATCTGAGGATCCCTGAGTATTTCCATCTGCCTTACTGGTGAATGCTTATGACTTCTTCAACTTTACCCCTGTCTTGCATACGAAATTTATTTTATGAGTTTTCTACAGTTAAAGTGTGAACTCTTTGAAAAAATGGACTTTTTTCTGCTTGTATTCATAGAATTTAGCATAGTGCTTGGCACATTACAAATACTTATTTCTTTTAATTCATTCATCATGCTTCTTCAACTAGAAAATAAATTTGTTAATACAAGTACTACCTACTTGAGGGCAATGCTATGAAAATAAATCAGATGTGTTAAGTGTGGTGAAATGGTACAACTCTCAATCATGCTATTAGCTAAGACCATTACCTGATGCTCACAAAGAATCTTGTTGTTGTATTTCATAGTCTTTGTCACCAGGATGAATCTTGACAAAAAGCTATACAATGGTGAAGTATTATAGAAATAGAAGATACTTCTTTTTTTATGAAAATCAAAATCCTTGGCACTCTGGTCAATGAAATAGCTTATAAAGTAGTTTTACCAAACACAGATTTCCGATTATTCACCTTTTACAATTGATTGTGGTAGTGATGAGTTACACTTTCCCTTAGTCACAGAACTTCACACATGTTAGGGTGCCGATTGTTGGAGTCTTTGAAAAAGAATATGGGAAAGCTTTCTAGTTTTTGCTCCCTGTTGGAAAATAGCAGGGTTATATAAGAAACTATGCAATTAAGCATCACCATAATGAGAACAATTAGTATAATGAAAACCAACTGAGTCATAGAGAATGTCTCAGTTGCTCCTTTGATCTTCTCGCTTTTCTTTTCTAAAAGATGATCCTTTTTTTTAAAAACAATTTCAAAGTTTCTTTTATTTTGTAGAATACCTTATTAAGAAAGTACACTTTTTGATAGAGGGAGAGTTGCTTATGAAAATTACTGCTGACTCGAAAAGAGCTGAGAAGGAAAAGACATTCCAAGGGAGAAGCACTAGACGGGAAGATGAGAGAAGAACAAAAATTGAGAAATTTTCTCTCTGGTCAAGTCTAATATATAAGAATTTATTAAGTGCTTCCTGTATATCAGGCACTGTAATAAGCCTTCAAATTTGGCCTTAGACACTTACTAGCTCTGTGCCCTTGGTCTTAATTCAATGAACATGTCTACCTCAGTTTCCTTTGCTGTGAAATGGTGATTACAGCACCTATTTCCCAGGTTTCTTGTGATGATTGCATATGATAACATTCATGAAAAGCTTAGCACAGTGCCTGGCACATAATAGGAACTTAATAAATTAGTATTTCCTTCTTTCTTGAGTTACTCATAATTCACTTGATGGTATTTCTTTTAAAGTTTATTTAAATATTCAATATCATTGAGATAAACATGGGAAAAAATGATGGAGAAAATGTCACTGAAGAATGTTGGCAAGTAGCCAATAACAATATTTCCTGTGCTTAGCAAACTGAGACTTGCAGAGGCTTCCTGAAACAAAAGTCACTTTGAAAATGGAAATGTTATCCCAGTGTTCATGTGTGGATAAAAATACTGAATTATCACAGTGCCTAAAGAAGTGGTCAACTCAAAAATAAATTGAAAGAAGTAGTAATGAATTTTTTGCTGTGCCCAATTTGGAAAGATGGGAAAGGGGTGAATGCACTATGCCCATGCGAGTGAATTTTGTAGCAAGATGACCTGGTGGATGAATAGATGGGATGTGAAGGATTGTATGGTTTGTTCAAAGGCTGAAAAAGTATGTTGAGTCAAGCAAGTTTCCACTCACTTAAAATTGATCAACTTCAAATGGCTTCAAAAATTCACTTGATTAACTTTCCCAAGAATTAGGATCTGGTTTCTGAAGGTCTTGTGTTCAGGATATTTCTTGTCTAGGTGACAAGAAGTAACAGAACTGATAGTGGTGGCAGGGGATATAACATGATAGTCTGTCTTTGCAAAGGGAGCTCAGAAAAGAAGTATAACAAAAGTGTATATTGTCAGCTTATTTATTTAACTGATATGCAGAGTACAAAAATACAAAGTGCCAAGTGAGATGAATCAAAATCTGGAATCAAGGTTGCTTGGAGAAATATGGACAATCTGAGAGGTGCAGATGATGACAGTCTGATGGCAGAAAGTGAAGAGGAATTAAGAAGCCTCTTGATAAGGGTGAAAGAAGAGAGCATAAAAAGCTGGCTTGAAGGTTAACATAAACAAAACATAACAAAACAAAACCTAAGATCCTGTGAACTAGCCCCATCGCTTCCAAGTGAATAAAGGGAGAAGAAACGGAAGTTGTGTCACATTTATGTTCTTGGACTCAAAGAGCTCTGCAGATGGCAACTGCAGCCATTAAATTAACAGTCATTTGCTCTTTGCAAGGGAAGCTATGGCAAATCTGGACAACATACTAAAAAACAAAGATATCACCTTGCCAACAAAAAAATCATATAGTGAAAGCCATGGTTTTTTCAGTAGTAATGTATGCCTTGAGAGTTGAACTATGAGGAAAATTTAGTGCTGCAGAATTGACACTATTGAATTGTGGTGCTGGAGAAAATTTAGGAAAATCAAAACTTCTGAAGGAGGTCAAATCAGTCAATACTTAAAGGAATTAATTCAGACCTCACTGGAGGGTCAAATACTGAAAGAGAAGCTTAAATATCTTTGTAACATAATGAGAAGATGGGATTCATTGGGAATTATCCTGATGTTGGGAAATATTTGAAAAAAGGGAAAAAGGATTGGATAGGATGGAATGGACAGATGGTGTCATGGAAACAACAAAAATGAAGTTGGATAGACTTTGAGAGATAGAGGAGGATAGAACAGCCTGCTGTGCTATGGACCATGAGGTTGCGAAGAGTAGGACATGACTGAACAACTAAAGAATTCTTCTAGTCCAGTGTACTTCCTTTAAAGTTACTAAAATTGAAAACCAGAGTGAGGAAAAGTTGCTGCCAAAACTCATATAACTAGTAAGTTGCAGACAAAAGATTTGAATCAAGGTTTTCTGATTCCATTGCTAGTATTTTTTTCCTCTATATCCCATTATTGCCTCAATGTTGATGAAGACAACTGAACTTCTCCAAGGAGAACCTATGAAATAAACTCAAAAGAGCTACAATTTATTTTTCTCTTTTGATTTAGTCAGACAGTCAACAAGCATGTGGTAAGGGCTTACCATGGGCCTGCCTTGATGGTAAGCTCTATGGATACAACACTGTTAAGCTCCCTGCCCTCAAAGAGCTCACCTACTCAGGAAAGCAATAACAAATAAATAAGTGTATTTAAAATATACAAATAGATGGAATGTAACTTTGAAGCATAAGGCTCAAACCTCTGGTGCAACCAGAAAAAAAAGAAAAAAAAATCTTGAAGCAAATATCAACAACGATTTTTTTTTTTCCTAGGGGCAATAGATAGAGTCCTGGGCCTGGAGGCAGGAAGACTCATCTTCCTGAGTTCAAATTTGACCTCAGACACTTACTAGCTGTGTTACCCTGGGTATGTTACTTAATCCTATTTGCCTGAGTTTACTTATCATAAAATAAGCTGGAGAAGGAAATGGCAAACTGCTCCAGTATCTTTGCCAAGAAAATTCCAAAGGGATCATGAAAAGTCAGGCACGATGAATCAACTAGACAACATTCTTGTGATATTGTGTCATCTTATTGGTCTTTGGACAAACTCTACAGTTTTCAGAATACAGTAATCTTATGGTTTATGTGAATTCTTTAAGAAAAAAAAGCTACACTATGCTTTCTAACCTATTTTTCCTCAGTTTCTACCACTGAAATTCCTAGAATCAGGGAGTTATAAGGAAAATCAAAGATTATCTATTCCAAACTATACTTAGGGGGAAAAACATTCATTAGAAGACATTGTGACATGATGGAAAGATTTCTGGATTGGAAGTCAGGGAAATGGATTCTGATTTCTAACTTCTGTCCTTGTCACTTGTGTGACCATGGTCAATTGCTTTAGGTCTGAGTTTGAACCTTTGAAAAATGAAAGGGTTTGTCACAATGATGCTCAAATTTCCTTTCAAGATGAAAACTATGATTTCTTGATAATATTTATACTAAGAATTCAACTGGCTTCTACATGGATGTTTCTGATGAGGAAGATGTTACTATTTATCAACTACATCATTTTTTTTTGTCTAAATATGAATACTGCAAAGTTTTATGTATTGAAGGATGGGGTTGAAAACACCTTATTTTAGCTTTTCTTTCTATCAAAGACTACTTTTATTGAATAAAGCAATTATATCTGAGTGAAAGCAATGCCTTTATCCCTTCCAAATTCCACTAAATATATTCTTTGAGATTATGCCTTAGGGAATTTATGTCAAAAATAGCTCCCTATAAATTGAAGGTTGATATTTTTAGTATTAAGATTCAAAATTTTGGATCAAACATTGCATTTTCAGCACTTCATTAAGGGATAGAGGACTGACATCACAAAATGATTAATATGGAGAGTTCTTTTACTTAACAGGTGTCTTGGAGCGGAGGCCGTAGGCTTAGGGAAGCCCCAAGAAAAGGTTGACTCATTTCTCTCACTTTGCCTTCTGATGCCTGTTTATCCACAGGCACTGTAATGTAATCTACTGTTTTGTTATCTCAATTTTCCCATTAAGTTCTCTTTTGTCTGAACCACAGGGAGTCTAGAGCTTAGCTAGAGAAAGATATACATGTAAGATTAGTAAGAGAGACCAACTTTGCCTTAGATGTGAGGATTTTTTAAAAATTCTAACTTAAGTCCTAGAATGATTATAGCTTTTATCTTGCAATAAATTCCCTACTGTCAAAAAGCATGGAACCAAATGGGTATTAGGGGCCCCTTTATTGTTTCCTAGGATTTAATCAAGGTAACTATTGTAGCAGAATGTTACCCATAAGGCACTTAAATCTGCCTTTCTTTCTTCTCAGTTTCTTTTTAACTCTTTGCAGTCTGACTTCCAACTCCATCATTCCTAATGTAATAATTATTTCTTAAGTGCCAAATTTAGTGAATTTGTTTTCAGACAATCTCTCTAGGCTTCTCTACAGTCTTTGATATTGAAATCACTCTTTCATCTTTCTGACTCTCTTTTCTCTAGGTTTTTTATGAAATTTCTCTCTCCCGGTTCTCCTTTTATCAATAGACGGATTCTTTCATCTCCTTTTTAAAGAGCACCTGTCCACAGAACAGCCACTAATCATGGTGGTCACAAAGAAGTTTTCCTTGGGATGTTGTTCTCTTTCCCCCCACCCTGACATTTTTCACTTTTTTATTTTATCAGCTCTCATATAGTCAATTATTATCTTTATGCAGATGAGGTTCAGATATACTTTTCTAACATTAATCTTTCTCCTTGCCTTCAGACTTACATCTCCCACTACCTAGTAGACCTTGCAAACTGGATATTCATTGTAAGCTCAAGGTACGTAAAACTTGATTCATCTTCTTTCACCAAAATCCTTCTCTTTTCTCACCTTCCCTGTAACTGTCAAGGCAATCTTCCCAGTCATGCAGAGTCAAAATTTAGGTCTCATTTTCAACTCTCATTCTATCTAGACTCCCATATAAAATTAGTTGTAAAGCTTTTTCATTTTAACCATTGTAACATTTCTACCTTATTTTCCACTTACCCTCAAGAAGGCTAAAATTAAGTGCAGATGCACACACACACACACACACACACACACACACACACACACATGCATAGATATCTTTCAACATATACATATATATGTATAAATACATATATATATGCACACACTCAAATATATATATATATATACAATGTGTATATATCTATATGTATATATAGATATATATACATACATATATATATATGTATATATGTATGACTATAGTATGCTCATTTCTTCTTACGTTCTGTTTCTTTGAAGGTGAATAGTACCTTCCTTCATAAGACTAAGTCGTTCCAAATTTTTCTAAATTCACCAGTTTATCATTACCTATACCACAACAATATTTCAACCCAAAATCATTCTATCTAAGAGATTGTCTACGAGAGTTCCCACGCACCCACCCACCCCTACACACATTTTCTGCATTCCCTCTATTCTTGACTACAAAAGTTTTAGTTATATAGGAAATTTTTATTTAAAATAATCAAAATTATCCATTTTACACTTCAACAGTGTTCTCACCTTATAATATGGTTTAAGGTCTAATACTACTGAATCTACTTATTTCCCATCTTTCCCCCTGGTTTCCTTGATGTTTCTGACTCTCTGATCTTTCAATTGAACCCTATTGCTATTCTTTCCTATCTCATTAAAACATTGTAATAATTTAATTGAGGTGACATTACATAAATTGATTGGGTAAAATTGCCATTTTTAATTATATTGGCTTTACCTACTTATGCACAATAAATATTATTTCAATTATTTCTATCTAATTTTTTTGCATGAAAGTTATTTTGTATTTATATCCTTATAGCTCCTGTGTCTGTTTTGGCTGGTATACTCTCATTTTTAAAAAATACCACCTAGTTATTTTGTATGGTCTAAAACTATTGATTAATATAACTGACACATAGTGTAGTTTCCCTATTTTTACCTTGTTATCTTTGTAACATTTTTCAAATATCCTCCTTTCTCTCCTCTAATGCTATCATCACCTAAAGTTGGGCAAACTTTATTACATATCACCTCCCCTCCCATTCATTCACTACAGTGACTCCTTACAACAAGATCAAAGATAAAATACTTTATAAGGTCATTAAAGTTCCTTAAAACCTGACATCCTCCTACTTTCCAGTACCCCCTTCCCCCCGACACAGAAACACACATTGCTTTTGGTCAAATAAAAACACTTTCTCACTGTTCCTTCAACAATTCATTCTGTTTCCTGAGTGGATATTTTTCAATAGCTGCACTTTGTTATGAGAATGCTTTCTTTCTTTATATCTGGCTTCTAGTTTCTTTGGCTTCTTCTAAGTCTCAGTGAAAGGCCAATCTTCTGTAAGATTCCTTTCCAGATCTCTGTTAACTCATTGCCTTTTCTCCGAGGCCACCCAAAATTTAACCTGTATATTTCTTTTACTTATTATTTACATATTTTCTCCTTAATTAGACCTTAAGCACCCTGAGAATAAGGTCTATTTTTGGCTTTTCTTTGTATCCCTGGGGCTTAAAGCAATGCCTAGAGTAAGTGGTGGCCCTTAACAAATGCTAATTGAATCAATTTCCATACATTTCCCTCTCTTCTGTGAATAGACAGATAACAATTTATTCCTTTTACCATATGGGAACCCCAGAAATCTTTGAAGATATAGATAGATAGATAGATACATAGAGAGATACATAGATACATAGAGATAGAGATATAAATATAGACACTTATAGGTATACATAAGTATGTATGTATGTATGTATGTATGTATGTATGTATGTATGTATGGGCTTGCGAGCCCAGAGGCTTTCTTCTCTAAACTGAATATTAACAGGATTTCAATCAGATCTAGTATGATACTAACAGGACCTTATATAAATTCAGCCTCCTGATTACCATCCTCAGAATGTGCTCCAACTTTTCAATATTCATAATAAATTTTGGTGCCCAGAACTGAATACAGGACTCAAGATGTGGCTTAACAATTAAGTAACTATCACACCCCCTTTTCTGAATGCTGTTACAGTTACTTCAGAAGAAAAAGTGATTTGCACAGAATTGAAGTATATTATAATAGTTTCAAAATGTTCCATTTTAATGGATTGTCATGTCTAGATAATTTATTATTTCTTGGAGTTGGCTCTAGTCTTGAATAGTTGACTTTGGATTGTAGAGTTTAAGCCTTTTGCAGTACAGTCAAACTTGCCAGAGCTAACATTGCTGGAAAAAATTAAAAAAAAATAAATGCAGGATACACTCCCTGCAATTATGAGGAATCAGCAACAGTTTAAGCTCCAGAAGACTCTTCCATCATAAAAAAAAAAAATCCCTGTTCTCCTGAACTATTTTCTTTTAACCTGATTCTTTTCTCTTTGACATGTTACATGGCACTCTTAAGAATAACTTTCTCTCAAGAGCCCCAGATCTCCTTTCCTCCCCTTTCCCCAATTGTCATAAAATTATTTTGTCTAAGGTCACTCTCACCTTCCTAAATGTAAAATTTGATGGGTTTTTTTGTCTCCAGTAATCAATGCAGTCAGATAAGACTTTCATTTTATTATTTGTTACTATATTTTATAAGTAATACACATGCATATGTACATGCATACATACATGTGTATATATGCATAAAAATATAAATAATAGAGCCATAATACACAAGGATAAAAATGTTCCTCTTTCTGAAATGCTTCCTTCCTTTTCACTTCTGTCCCATTATATCTTCATTTCTTCTAATACTAATTGATATTTCTGTCTTCCTTATTTCTTTCTCTTTTTCCTCCTACCCTATAAGTAGTTGTATCTCTCAGGAATTTTCTTCAGTTTCAGTTTCTTTGCTCTCTACATTCATGGTGATTTCATTTATTCCCTCATTCAATTTTCATTTTTATGTTGAGTATTGTCAAATCTATTAATCTAATTCTAACCTTGCCAAGCATCTCCATTCTTCCAGATACTGACTTCCATGTACTGACTGGACAATTCCATGCAAACATCTCAAATTCAACATTTCCACAATGATTTTTTTTTTTGTCTCCCAGCTGTTCTTCCTTAAGACAATTTTTGTTAAAGTCATAACTATTCTCCAAGAAAACTAAGATCAAAACCTGGAATTGATCTTGACTATTGCCCTGTACCCTCAAAACAACAACAATCTAGCTGTCCCATATTTCTATACCATTTGAAGGATAATAGCATTTAAACATGAGATAAGTGTGATAAATTACCTAGTTCTATTAATTCTAACTCATTCTTGCTTCTGGCATATAGCCTGAATAGTCATTTCCATTGCCACAATCATATGTTAGATCTTCATCATGATATCCTACAAAATAGTTACTCCCAACCTTATCCATGTGGTTTTGCAAAAGCTGAGTTCTTGAGTGGTATCTCAGTGAAACATGAATCTCACCATTCACAACATACTCAGTAGTCATCAGTTGGAATATTTCTGTGCAGAAAAAGAGTATCTGCTCTCCAAGGTAAATAAAAGGAAAATTAGGCTTGTCATAAATAGGATAGCAACAAGCTGATGCCCACAGTAGTGTATTTAAGTAGGTATGTATGTTTCTTTATGTGTATGCATACATAACTAATCAAAACAAGCATTCATTAAATGGTTACCATGTGTCAGGTACTCTAAATAAAAAGAATGTCACTCCCCTTCCATAGAAAGAAAGAAAGGAAGGAGAGAAGGAAGAAGGAAGGAAGAAAGGAAGGAAGGAAGGAAGAAAAGAAAGAAGGAAGAAAGGAAGGAAGAGAAAAGGAAAGAAAGAAAGAGAAAAAGAAAAAGAAAGAAAGAAAGAAGGGAAGAAAGAAAGAAAGAAAGTAAAAGAAAAGAAACAGATACATACCCATAAATACAGTTTCTACTCTCAAGGAACTTAAAATTTAATGGGAGTGACAACATGCAAACAGGTGCAAGCAAAGTTTCTACAGGATATATTGGAAGTAATCTTAGAGGGAGGGAACTAAGATTGAGGATAAATCAGGAAATGCATTTCATTAATACTCTGGCAGTATGTGTAAACACTTGTTTTCCCTTATTCTCACCACAAAATCAACCCAATTTCTTCTTATTTCTGATCATAATTTACCTTGACAACATCTCTTACGATATGTATTAAACATGTGTCCTTATTGAAAATAGACTGAATAATGCCCACAATGTACTTCTTCATTACCACTTTGATTCCACTATATATTTGATTCCTTGGAGGCTGTGTTATTCCATGGTACAGAACATGGAGTATCACCAGGGGGCATTTAGGGGCAGTTATATTACCCCCACACACACCCACATGCAAGACTCCTGAAAAAATGATTATTTGGACAATAATAAATTATTTAAATGATTACTTTCTCTTCTCTATTAAGATCTTTCTTAAAATAATCTACACACATAGTGACAGCATCATTAAAAACAATCAAAGAAACAGAAACAAACCTGTAAGATAAGAACAGATTGGCTTCTGCAGATCATTTTTTCTGTAGAAGAGCACTTCTCCACTAGTCACACAACTGAGCCCAATGCATAGAGAACATAAACTGTCTTCAAGATTTGTTTGTTGTAACACACACACACACACACACACACACACAATTATTGTAATTTTGGACTTTCAAGTCTCAATGGGTAGCCCAGTTCCTTGTACATAACAGACACTGAATAACTCTGATGAATTAAATTAAAGATACCTCACAGGAACATAAGGTAATAGGTACAGGGACAGAAGGGACTGCAAAGGTCATAGAATATAATGTTATCATTTTCAGAGATGAGCAGCCTGAGGTCCAAAGAATGGATACTATTCATGTTTGGATATAATTCAAGGTTAATTGAGGGAAAAATCCTTAAAAATCTTGGGATGAAGGTGTGTTAATTATCCCTATAAGGTATCTCATAAAAAAAGAAACATGATTTAAATGGGTAGATGATACTCTCACAGGAGGTTTAATAAGACAAATCCAAAGAAAAATGGAATTCTCTATACTTGATAATGTCATATAACCAATCCTCTTTTCATTGATTGTTTATATCAGGTCTCAAGATACTACAGCTTCCTTGATCACATCAACCATTATAAGTAAATTGGAATGACAGTTGTCAAAGTGATAAAGATAAAACTTCTATTTTGGGAGAGGTACTCAAGCAAGGAGGGAGAGAGGTTTGTGAGTAAATATTGATCTTTTGTTGGTTTGTGGGAAGGCTGAAAGATGCTGTGGCTCTCAGTGTTATTATGGCTTCTAAATATCTTTGGTACTATGATGGAATAGGCTTACTAGATTTAGGATTTGGTTTTCTGGTGTCTAAATAAATGTTTCAGTTCTGTTCTCTATAAAAAAACAAACAAACTTCTATTTTGTCAAATGTCTTGATATGCAGTTGTATTGGTAGAAAATTGGTCAAGTTACTGTCCTCTAATGTGGAATTATGCAATGTTAAGAGAAAGGACTCAAGTATATCAAGTTGATTGTCAATGTCATATTATGAAAGAACATGGGCAAAAGTCCCACAGGATGAAGAATTGATGGATGGATATCTGATTCTTGTAAGGAATGGTGTCTTTGATGAGTTTATGAATTAATCACCAGATTCATGGCTAATAGCTAACATGTATTTAAGTATTTAAAGTGAGCAATATTCTTTCTATATGTATGTGTGTATATATATTTATATGTATCTGTGTAGACACACACATATACATATATATGCATATGATCTCATTTATTTTATGCAAAATTCCTGAAAAAAATATTATTATGATGATTTTGTAAATGAGGGAAATGAAAATGAGAAAGATTAAGTGAGCAAGGACAACCAGCTGCTAAGTATCTGAGAGAAAAGCTTACTTTAGATCTTTCTCATTACAAGATTGACTCTCTATCCACTAAACTGTCTAGGTTCCCATTAGAAGCAGTAGTATTTAGAGGGCTACCCCTAGAAATAAACCGTCCTAGGTTCAAGTTTTTGCTTTGACACATGCTGATTATATGACTCTGGGAAAAACATTTAAAAGATCAGTGTCCTAAAGATCCAAATTGTGAAAGGGTCATCAGTCTGGCTAAATAAACGGAATTTTAAAATGAGGTCTTCCATCATCAATGAAATAACAAGTCTAATTAATGAGAACAAAAAACAACAGTAAATCTACAGTTTATCCATTGAATTATTGAAACGTCTTAACATATATCATCTGTCCAATCTCCTTTTTTATGTTTATATTGACTTACTAACATCTTGTGAATGAATAAATGAAATAAATTAAATTTGATTTATTGAGTACTTAAATATGGCAAGCCTTGTGCCTAGGAATGTATATTTTTTTTTTAAGTGAAAGTAACCCTCACCTCATAGAGCTTCTCTTATAACAGGGAGGGGAAGAGAGAATAAATAGGGATATATTGAGAAAGGGTGATTATTTTGGTTCAGAAACCTCTGGGAATAGAGAACTATACTGTCATACCTTCCTAGAAAGGGAATATTTTTCCCTAATGATGATTCCAGAGTGAGATATGGAAGAGTGGGGCTATGAAGAAAATACACAAGCAAACAGTAAGCCTGAAGCATGAGGGGGGAAGTTAGAATGATAGAGAGGGCTAGATGTAAAACTGTCAACATTTCTGACCCTGGGATTGCCAGAGTAAGAATTCTAGGAATGTAAAGTTTTGTTTTGTTTTGTTTTGTTTTGTTTTTAAAGATAACAGTCTTTTATTGCGTACATTTTGAAATGATTTCCCAATTTCTTGTTTCACAGAAATTATTAAGTATACTCAGCTTAACACATAGGTTGTAAACCTGCCTTGCTCCCTAAATAAAAGAAATCGTTCCAATAATTTATCCAGGGGTACACGTCATCTGACGTCCTCCAAGGACATGCAGATGGATATGATAGACAGATTGACACCATCTGTACCTTCGTTGATCACCATTCAGTATCATACTGTCTTCAGACCCAGGTCAGCTGCACGTTTTTTGCCAACAATCATTAAGTGTTCATGAAGATTTTCATCTTCTTCTTCTGCAACAGATATTTGGGTAATGGTTTTCTTATGTATCACCAGGAAATGAGTTGGGGCTTGTGGGCAAACATCATCAAAAGCAAGACATGAACCCAGCTGCCCCACAACAAGCCACAGCCCTCAGAAAAGCCCCTAGCTAGCGGTCCTTGACAGGAGCTAGCACTGGGTGCCGGAGCACCCCTCCCCCCAATGCCAGGAGGCACCTACTCTTGTAAAGATTAAGTCCTCCAGGTCATCATTTGCAGCCTGGCAGCAAGGTAGCTAGATATAAAGATCTAGATATAGATAGTGGGAGCATAAATGTTTGTAATGATGATAGTGATGGTAACTACAATGCTGATGTTAATGACAATGGTGGTCACGCCATGCCTCAAGTATGAAAGACTTCCGAATTCCACAGATGGATAACGTTGTTCCATGTCTTTAGTCCTTTAAAAAATGTTTCTTCCAACTGGAATGTTTATTGGTCATACTCTCATATTTGGTTAAGTCCTCCACCCATGCACTCAGGTACAGCTCAAAAGAACCTACCTTCTTTAAAGGGTTTTCCTTCCTCTCTTCTCTAAAATCGATGTTTATCTTTTTTCTATAATATTAATATGTTATCTTTCAATGAGTTTAATTATATACATCTTTTATTACTACCATTGATTTATAAACTCATTGAAGAAAGAATTGTGCTGTACTCAATTGTGTAGTTTCCACTTCCTAGCACAGAGCCTTCGGAATTTGTATAATGGAAATTTTCCTAAGTTTTAGAAATAATTTCAATAGCTATCATTTATAGGTTTGTAAAGAACTTTACTTATATTATCTAATAGGATTTTCATGACAATTCTAAGAGGTAGGTGTTCTTATTATCCCCATTTTAAAGATGAGTAAACTGAGCCTAACAGAATTTACATTATTTATTTTCAGATACAGGATTCAAATTTATGTGATCCTAATTCAAACAGCAATATGCTTTCCACAAAGCCATTCTGACTCTCAGTATTACATTTGTCATAATGGCTTGTGTATACATTTAGGTGCAGATATAACAGGTTCTCTACAGACACAAGTAGAAACATTATATTATGCATTTCTGTGTTATATATTAAATCTTATATATTACATATATTCCTTAATTCCATAGCAACGTGGTCATTTCCACCATGGTTAATCTTGGGAGTGACAGATTATAACCCCTCCAATTACTATTATATTGTTGAATTAGTTATAATTTCCATTAAAAACAATTTTAAAAATTAGTACAATTTGGCTATTGCTTGAGAGTTCTATTACCAGAAGATAAAATTGCAGATCAAATCAATAAACATTTATGAAATCATGTTTATAAGCCAGGCACTCAACATTTGAAGACCAAAAAGGTCATTAGTTCTTACCCTGAAGCATCTTCCCTCCTGAGCACTTTTTCCCTCTTTAGGCCCCTACCAAATGTTATCTCACAGACTTAATGTTTCTCTGTGTAAACTCATAAAGCTTAGCTTCATTTCCTTGTCAGCAATAGGGAGGTGGGGAGAGGACATTACATATTGTGGATTCTGTGAATAGGTGGCACCAGTTGGGATGTCATCAATGCATGCCATTCCTGGTCTGGGTACTTCTTCCACCAATGCAGGGCTCATTTCAGCACTCTTACTAGATCAGAGGACTTGAGCTTTAACAGATCATACACACTGTGGAGTTGACCCCACTCTCTGTACAGATGAGAAAACTGAGGCCCAAGGATAAGCATTGATTTGTCCATATACTTAGAGGTTGGGACGGAAACAAAGTGCTCTGACATTAGATCCATTATCTTCCCAGTATACCATGCTCTCTTTGCATATATCTGCCATATTCATTTTCTTCTCTCCAGAGTTTTTATTTATGCCTCTTGGGATTTGATGTGTCTTCCTTTTGGGTCTCATGTCCTGGACTTTATTATGACTTGAGATACAGGTAATTTTGTCCATATGCTTTAAGGCTTTGTAAATAACATGTAGATACTATGTCACAGGTAATATAAGCATTGACAAGTGATGTATGCTTTAAAAAAAAGAGGGAGAGGTATTGGATCTTGGAATTTATTGGGGTAGGGAACTCACTGTAAAGGATGTATTTCTCCCAATGCAGTTCAGTAATTTCTTTGTCACTTACAGTTTTAAATCCCTGTAAAGGGCTAAGAAGTTAAGTAACTTTCCTAGGATCACACAATTACCATACCTTAAAGGCAGAACATGAACTCATGACTTCTTACGATCAAGGTTAGCTCTCCACTGATTATGCAATATTATCTCTATGTTGTTGGTATTTTTTTTCTTTTTTTTTTCAGGTGACTTTGTTTTATTAAATTTTTTGAGTTACATATTTTCTCCCCATCTTTCCCGCGCCCACCACCCCAAAACAGCCATCCCAGTGTTTCCCCCCTCCCCCAGTCTATTCTCTCCTATGTCACTTTTTGGTAGGGCAGGATGGATCTCCCAACTGCAGTGCTCTCAAGTTGCAGTTGGATGTAGTCAATAATAATAATAATAATAATAATTGCATATATATATATACACACACACATACATACATACATATATATATATATATATATATATATATATATATATATATATATACACACACATACAAAGATAGATAGATAGATACACATTCATAACATTTGATTATGGAACTCCAGATTCTTTCTCCTCCTCCCCCACCACCCATCCCCACTGGAAGGACAAGCAATCAAATACAGGCTGAACATGT
>JAQQSU010000059.1:0-28644 GCA_028627135.1 Pseudochirops cupreus | reverse complement strand
GCTCACTATGGAGAGGTTCTGCGTAATGTCACATGTTCAACCTGTATTTGATTGCTTGTCCATCCAGTGGGGGTGGGTGGCCAGGGAGGAGGAGAAAGAATCTGGAATATGGAGTTCCATAATCAAATGTTATGAATGTGTGTGTGTATATATATATATATGCAATTATTATTATTATTACTATTGACTACATCCAACTGGAACTTGAGATACACAGGTGCTGTGATTGGGAGATCCATCCTGCCCTAGTGAAAAGTGACATAGGGGAGAATAGACTGGGGAAGGGGGGACACACTGGGATTGCTGTTTTGGGGTGGTGGTGGGGGAAAGAGGGGGAGAAAATATGTAGCTCAAAATCTTGTGGAAATGAATGATGGAAACTAAAATAAAATTAAAAAAAAAGAAAAAAAAAGAAAAAAATAGGATCCATTGACAGACAGAGAGAAGAAAGAAAGAGTGAGAGACAGAGAGGAGACAGAGAAAGAGAGACAGAGCCAAAGAAACAGAGAGAGGGAGAGAGAAAGAGAAAGACATGCAGAAACAGAGAGGAGGAAAAAAGCAAGGAGAGAAGGGAAAGGCAGGGGGAAGGGGAAGAGTAGAGGGAAAAAGAGGGGGAGAAGGAGGAGGGGGAGGGGAGGGAGGGAAAGAGGGAGAGGGAGAGAGAGAGAGAGAGTGAGAGAGAGATTTTTGTATCATTTTCTATGGCAATACATATGCTAAAGAACTTTGAATCTGTTTCTCATTTTATAAAGTTATGTTGAAAGAACTCTGGATGTTTAAAACAAAACACTGGGTAGTGGGGGGAAGTATGGTAGATGGATAAGAGCTTTCTTGTCACAAGGAAGGAATCGATTTACTTTCTTTGACCTTAAAGTGAACTACTAGGAGTTATGTATGGACATTTGAAAAAAAAACAAAACAGATTTACGTTTTATATCAGGACAAGAAAAAAGAAAAAAAAAGGCAAATAAGAAGCTTTCTCAATGATAATAGTCCCAAACTGGAATGGACTGATATAGTTTATCAGTTTCTGAAGCAGGATTCTGACACAACTCTTCCCAGTTACATATGCACACTCACTTTACTGTATACCATAAGTGATTCTTCTACAGAGCAGGTTATCTGTCTATCCCACACTGTCACTACCTTACCTTAAACCTCTTCATCTCTAGCCTGAACTATTGAAATAACATCCTCATCATTCTTCCTCCGTCCTAATTATCCAGTCCTCAAATTTCTCCTGTATATCCTTGACATCATCACCAAATTGAATTCCTCAAGTCCAGTCCTCAATTTGAATGAATGAATGAATGTAGAGATTGAAGAATGAAAGAATGGAAATATCTTACTATGTGTTGTGCAGTTTTCCAAGTAACTGACAGACAAATATTTTAAAGATAGACAATGCCTGACCTCAAGGATCTTACTTTCCAGTATAAGATGACAAAAACACAGGGGATGAAGTGGCTAGCTTGCGCTATTTTATACATATGTGGAAAGCCTAAGATTGGAAGATTTTAATATCTGCCTTGGATGACTGGAAAAGGTGAGAAGTTGAACCATGGAAGACTTTGGCTTAAAAATGATCAATGATTTCCTACTGCTTCTGAAAAGCTATACAAAATCCTCTGCTTCAGTTTAAAGTCTTCCACAAAGGGTTATTGAAATAATACTTATTGGGCAGTTACGTGGTGCAGTGAATAGAGCACTGGCCCTGGAGTCAGGAGGACCCGATTTCAAATCCGACCTCAGACACCTAACACAAAAACTAGCCCTGTGACCTGGGACAAGTCATTTAACCCCAATTGCCCTACCTTCCCCTCTGCAAAAAAAAAAGCCCCCCCCCCAAAAAAAAATAATACCTATTACTATATACCATCATGTTCCATTAAAGCACATGCATATACAGTTTGTGGATTGGAATATACTTTAGATTTTCTATCCTGATAGTGTCATTAGTGTGGACAGCAAACTATTAACTCTGAATGAACAATATTACATTTACCTGTTTAGAGAGATGTGTGAAATAGAAGGCAAGTTCTCCAGCAACTTTCACCCTAAACAAGTAATTAATGATGGGGAAATAATGAGGAATGTCAATTCCACTGAAGTTATTACTTGTGTAGTTTTGATTTAAGTGGGGCAAAGCTGGAGTCCAAAAACAGTTTTAATCAGTGAATGATCATTTAAAAAGAGGAACCAAGATATTTGGTCTTTGGGATAATGAAGCCCCAGATGAAATAACAATCTTGAATTCAAAATTGATGTTTCAGAAGTCAGATTGCTACACTGGTCCTCAACATGATAATTAACTTCTATTCACATGGTACACAAAGGTTGGCAAAGGATTGTACATGCAACATCTCATTGGACTCACATAACATCATGACATTCAGATGAGTTAGAAGCTACAGGACTGATAGTCTCTTTTCCACATGAAGAAATAGAAGCTCAGAGATGGTAGTTTCTTATCCAAAGTCTCACAGAAACTAAATGTTAGAGACCAGATAGAAACTGAGGTCTCTATAGATTCTAAAAACAATGTTCTTTCAACTCCAGTGGGTGAGTAAAGAGAAAACCTTCTGGTACTAGTGGATATTGGTAGATATAGTCAGATGGTTAATAAGGATTAATTAAGTTACTCCTATGTTTCAGGCACTGTGTCAAGCACAGGTGATACATATAGGGGTAAAAGACAGCCAGCCTCCATCCTCAAGTTGGTCACAATTGCCTGCCTGACTAGAATCAGCAATGTCAGCATTCAATGACCCTCAGTAAGTCACTTAACCTCAATGTCCTCTATGCAGAATGGGGATAATAACAGCACCTATACTGCAGAGCTGTTGAGAGGAAGAAATGGTGTAATATGTTCAAAGTGCTTGGCAAAATACCTGGAATATAGTAGGCAAAATATAAAAGCTTTATTCCCTTCCTTCAAGGCATAATTTCTCCCTTTCCTTCTCAAGGTGAAACATCTGCAGTGCCTTCAATTGATTTTCCTCTGACACAGATAAAAGGTCCTTGAACACTTTTGATTCCCTTCTCTGTGTCCTTAAACCATGGTACCTAGAACTTGTCACAATTATCCAGATGAGTCTGAGGAGAAGCGAGCAGAGTGAGGCCAGATTCTTCATAGTTCTTCCTCCTACCAATAAAGCCCCAGTTCCCATGAGCTTTGTGGGTGGTCACATCATGCTACTGTCTCACATTGAGTTTACAATCCACTAAAACCTCCAGACTCCCCACCATTTATTCTAGGTAGTTGTTTTCTATCCATGACTTATTGATTTTATGTTTGGGAAGATGATTTTTGAAAAGATTGCAAATCTAAATGCAACAATTTACATTCACTCCTATCTTGCTGATGTTAATATTTCCTCCAATGAGTTCAAATTGAAATCCAATCATGTCTTTTCATAATTTATGAGGGTTGTCTGTGTAATCCAATAAGTCTTTCACACAAGACTTATCGAACATTCTCTAAGCCATCTTGATCTTTTTTTTTTACATTTTTGAGAAACACAGCAACATTCCAGTTTTCCATTTGTTATCCTTTTCCTCTGTATCTCCCCATTTCTATCTCTTTTTCACTAATTGATCTTGATCTATGATTACACCTTTCTACCTTGATATTGTGTATTGCCACTTTTTGCATCTAAGTCATCATTGTCCACATGGTGGAGCCTACTTGCACATGTGTTACACTCCATTTCAAGTCAGCAACAATTTTCTTTCTTTGGTGTTATGTGGTAAGTAAAAAAAAGATATAGTTTCCTGTTCCAGAATAATTGAAAATCATTGAAAGTGATGTAATTTCCCAAATGGATTACAATTTGCTAACTTCATCGTGTTCGGTTCAGAACAGCTTATATTCCATCTCTAGAATAGGTTCATGATATATTTACTAATGGACTAATTCAACTCTCTGTCATAGTTTGAACAATTGGTATTTTGTTTTCCATTTGGCATTTTCTCAGTAAATTATTAGGACTCTGCACAGAGTTATTGGAGATCTTACTAAGGAGATTCTGCAGTGTTCAAGGTATACCTGTTCAATCTATCTGAAGGACCAGAGATAAAGATAAGTGGAAGAACAATCACTCATATGGTATTCTAGGAGTTGTGTTATCTTGCAAGATATCTCACCCATCTAACTTCTGCAGTCCCTGAGAGTCCTTCTTTAAAACTTCATTCCTTTGGATAAAGTATTACCCTCCTTTATGGAATCAAATAATAACAGAATTTAGGGTTAGAGTTGGAAGGGACTTTTTAAGATAATCTAATACATTAATTTCATTTTAGAGATAGGAAAAGTGAGGACCATACAGATGACTTGTCCAAGGTCCATAACAGAATCATAAAATTTAGAGTTGAAATGGTCTTGAAAGATAATCTAATTAAAGTTTCATTTTAAAGATGGACAATCTGAAGGCCAGAGATGTATTTATCAAAAGCCCATTACTGGATATTACCACAAAAATGCACAAGCAAAGGTGAAAGAATCCAACTATAGAAACCTACTATGGGAATAGAGATGACCACGGTTCATCTTCAAAGGAGTAAATTGAAGTAAAGAAATCCCCAAAGAGTAACATCAAATGGTCACTTGCCCAAAAAGAATGTATAGAAGACCTTAAAAAAGACTTTAAAAATAAAATGACAGAAATCGAGGAAAAAGTAAAAGAGAAAATAAGAGCAATTCAAGAAAACAAAAGAGTATGAAAGGAAAGTCAGCCAACTAGAAAAGGAGATCCAGAATCTTAAGGAAGAAAATGACACCATGAAAATTATGATTGGGCAAAGGTAAGCCAGTGAAATTATAAGAGACCAGGAAATGATCAAACACAATATGAATAATGAAAAAATAGAAGAGAAAATGTAATATCATATAAGAAAAATAAAACTGATCTAGAGAATAGATGAAGGAAAGAAAATGTAAAGTTGTAATCAAAAAAATGAATCTTGATACAATAATACAAGAAATAATTAAAGAAAATTGTCCTGAAGCATTGGAAAAAGGAAGAAAGTAGAAATAGAAATAAAAATACATCTTTCATCACTTAAAAGAGGTCCTATGAGGAAAATTCATAGAAACATCATAATCAAATCCCCAAGTCCCCAGCTCAAGGAAAAAAAAAACTATTAAAAGCATCAAGATTAAAATAATTAAAATATGAGGGTACCACAATTAGAATTACATAAGGCCTAGCAGTAGAAACATTAAAGGACCTCAGGTCTTGGAACACAACATATTGAAGAGCAAAAGAAATAGGACTCTGGCCAAAAATATCATAGCCTGAAAAAGTTAACTCTTATCTTGAACAACAACAACAAAATGCTTATTTGACAAACCTCAGACTCTCAAGACTTTGTTAAAACAAAAAAAAAATCCTGAACTTAACAGATGATTTGACATACATGAACCAATATAAATATAAGGTACATAACAAAGCTGATTGTAGGGGATCCACAAGAGCAGAGTATTTACTTTTTCATATAGATAAAAAGTAGAATTTATGCAGAAAATTCTTATTAAAGATTGGGGAAAACCTAAACATCATATGAATTTAAAAATTAAAACCAATTAAGAACAACTGAAAGGAGTAATTATTTTATACAAATGAGGTACAAGAGGAAGAACTGATAAATAGGAGTAAGATGTAGGAAGAGGGATGGTAGTTCTGGTAACCTACTTTCATCAGGAATGGGTACAAGAGGAAACAATACATATGTATATATATATGAAGTGTAGAAGTCTTCTAAATTCAGAAGAAATAAGATAGTAGAGGCATAGGGAGGGTGGAGAGGACAAGGAAGGAATCTTTTGAGGGGAGGGTGAGAGAATAGGTAAGTATGGGTATACAAGGGGGTTTAGAGTTATAGGAAGATAGGGGAGGGACTGGAGGTAGGTAGGCAACTCATAAGAGGGCAAGGTAGTGGGTAAAAATAGAGTAGAGGAGGCAGTAGGGATAGGAAACAAGCGATATGCATATACATAAAAGCAAAGGTTAGGAGTAGAACAGGTTTGAGAATGTGCAAGTCTATATATGTATGTACATATGTACATGTGTATGTGTTTATTTATAGCTATAAAGAACCACATCTAAACTTTATTGTGGTCTTGGGGGGGCGGGGTTTGGGGGAGAGGAAAAGAAGCGCACAGCACAGAACAAAAGAAAACTCATGAGGAAGCAAAGAGAAGATGGACAGTTTTTTCCACAATGAGTAGTATTTATCATATGGGCTTTCTTGAAATGAAAAATGTATTGTTACATATTTTGAATCCTCCAATGTTCTGCTATGCACATGGCATGCTTTTATTTATTTCTGACTTTGTTTTTAAGTTCTAATATTTAAGTTTATGATATGTTTCTGATTTTTTTTATTCTCTCTTTGTGTTATGGCATTTGAGTCTGAAATAAAATTTTGGAAAACAAAGAAATTAATTCCTTAAAAATTGGAATTGGACCAATACCAGCTAATAAATTCATGAGATATCAGGAAATAATAGCTAAAAGACTAAAAAAAAATGCAATATCTGATAGGAAACATAGATGCCCAGGAAAATAGATCAGAGAGGTAATTTTAAATTATTGGTCTACCCAAAGACAGAAACAAAAATAACAAAAAAGAACTTAGTTATCATCTTCTAGAAACTAAATAATTAATTTACCAAGATTTCTTAGAATTAGAGGATAAAGTAGGAATTTAAACAATCTCCCAGTCACCTCTTAAACAAAACTCTCAAATGAAAATGCCTAGTGGGAAGTCAAGGTAGTAGAGTAATCAGTAAGTCACTCTCACCCTATATAATAGTAATGAAATTTGAAGATCATATTGTATTGCTAAGGTAAGAGATACTTAGCACCTAGTTTCAAATTAAGCCTCTGTTAAAGAAACAGAAGGTATGAACCCCTTGCTGATGTAACAGGAAGGGGATGAACAGAGAGGAACAATATTATATATAAGGAAAAATCCTAGCTGGGAGAGTCAGAATTTCTTGGAGCAAGATGTGGAGGCTGGATAAAGTGATTTTGATTTTTTGAATGGAACTTATGTTGCTTAAGACTTCCTAGGACCAGCTGGAGCTGCTGAAGACTGAGGAATTCATGACTGTGGTGGCAATATTTTGTCTGTTTGTGGCTTTGTTAAGCCTTGAGTTCTTGGGAATAGAGACTGTGAAATTAATTAATAGAGACTGGACACTGTGAGCTTCAGTGTGGAACAGGAACAGCATGGAGAGCTTGACAAGGAACTGGGAGCTTTCTGCCTTTGACACCAGGTGACAGTTGGGTAAATCAAGGTAGGAGCTGTGACCATGGAAGGAGATCCAGGGAGTCTGAGAGCCTACACCACATCAAGTTCAAAGAGACTTTATCTGGATACCGTGTACTGATTGAGAAGATTGTGATTTACTTGGGACTACAGGATTGGATGGCCTGTGTATTTTCTGATGTTTGAATAGTGAAGATGACTGAATAGTGACTGATTTGTAACTTAGTGTACCCCATGAGTGGAGAACTTTGATTACTGTATTTTATGAACCTTCATGAGGCAAGCCTCCTTAAGGATGATTGAATAATTGAGTTGATTGAATGATTGACTTATTAAGTGATTGATTGACTAAATGATTGCATTTTGTTCAAAACTATGTGACCACTGTCGTGAAAACTATGTGGCCATTTTAGTAATAAGTTATTGTGAATGCTGTACCTTGATTTTCTGTGAATGTTGTGCTCTGATTTGTTATTGAATAAATAGAGAGTTCACTATACTATGTAATCAGAGCTTTGAAAGCTGTTCACAGCAGCCATCCTCTGGAAAGCTGCTCATGCTTGGCTTTACACCCTCCATTGTTGACCTAGAAAAAAACAGAGAATATTTCCACAGGAAAAATCCTGGAATAGTGGAACCACCAGAAAGGAAGGGTATGGAAGTCTTTTAGCTATGGAGGCTAGGGTGATTAATGGGAAAGATCTCTCCTGCTGAGGCTGAAGGGGACCAGTACTGGACAGGAGACATCCAAGCAAGCCAGGTGCAAGTCCAATCTGAGAAGACCAGTGGGAGATCTTGAGACCAAGGGTGGTGGAGTCAGCAAGTACCAAGACCAGGGCTCCCTGCATACCTTTCCACAGCCAGGGAAATTGGAGACACCAGGGCTGATGGGCATCTACCTGTGGCTGAGCCTACTTGTGCTCTAAAAAGTGGAGACCTTCAGCTGTCAAAACACCCTTCAGCCATACCTTACACTTCAAGCTTCAGCGTAACCATAGGAAAATACAGAAAGAACCCATAGGGCCTTGGCACACACCAGTCAGTTCCAGCTCAGCACCAGGTAAGTTGCATTATATAGCTTCCAGCTTTGAGAAACAGAGATCATAGGACACAATTTTAGTAAACAGGCCCCTACCCACCAGAAAGAGAAACTCCTTGTGTCCTAGGAGCAGAGATCCACTTTAAAAGCCAGGATAAAGACAATCACAATGAGAAAAAAACACCTTGGAAAAGCAAAGACCATAGATTCTTACTATGGGGACAGGGAAGATAAAAATATGAATTCAGAAGAGGACAATACTGACACTATACCCACATCTGAAATCTCAAAAGGGGATATGAACTAATCTTCAGCCCAAAAAACATTCTTTGAGAATATCAGGAAGGATTTCAAAAGTCAAATTAGATAAATAGAAGAAAAAATGATCAATTCTTTAAAAAATACAATTGACAAAATAGGAAAAAAAAATTCACTGAACAAAACAACTCCTTAAAAAGTAAAATTTGGGAGACAGAGCCAAGATGGAGTAAAACCAGGAGCTTGCTTGAGTTGCTGCTCCAACCACCTCCGATACCTTTAAAAAAAATGACTCTAAAATTTTTTAGAGGTACAGAACACACGAAGTGACAGAAAGAAACAAATCTACCGCTGAAAGCAGACTGGAAGGCCTACACAAAGGGGCTATGACATTGAGCTGGGAACAGAGCACAGTTCCATGTGAGTCACACAGGTCCAGACTTGTAGCACAGACTGGTCAGAGCAGACTTCAGGAGAGTGAATCACTGGCAGCTGTGGCAGTTTCCAGACTTCTCAACCCATAAACCCCAAAGAGAAAGTAAAAGGTCAGTTGGAATTCTGTTGATCCTGGGTGAGAGAAAAACATGGTCTGGTCCTTGCCCCCTGGGACAGCAAATTTGGTAGTGACTTAAGCTGCTGCCCTGTGGCTGCCTCCTGAGCTCCAGGTAGACAGATTGAATGTGGAATAAATGACCATTGAGAGGGTAATTGCTCTTGCTTTGCCCTGCTTGGAACTAGGTTGCAGTCTTGGTTGGTGGACCTGGGGCTAGAAGCATTACCATGGCAGAGCATGTGGTGGCTTTGGACATGGTGTTTTCCTCACAGTTCTGAGGCAGGTGAATAGGAGAAGCTCTGAGAATAGCTGCACAAAATCTCAGAAATTTGGGACATAACACTCTCCAATCTGGAAAAGGAGTTTTTTACCTATCAAAAAGCCCAAAAATCAAGTAATTGGCTTGCAAGGTGAGCAAACAGAGGAAGAGAAATCAAACTATAAAATCATTTTTTGGTGATAACGACTATCAACACATAGAACCAGAAGAAGATAGCCAAGTCAAAAGTTAAACAAGTAAAACAAGTCAAAACTCCTGCTTCAAAAGGCACCAAGAAAAAGACCAAATGATTGAAGGCCATGGAGAAGCTCAGGAAGGAATGTGAAAATCAAATAAAGAAGTAGAGGAAAAATTGGGAAGAGAAATGAGAATGATGTAAGAATATAATGAAAAGTGAGTCAACAGCCTGACTGAACAAAATAATACTTTAAAAAACAGGCTAATTCAAATGGCAAAAGAGGTCGAAAAAGCCAATGAGGAGAAGAATGCATTAAAAAACAGAATTGGTCAGATGGAAAAGGAATTTCAAAGAAGTCATTGAAGAGGATAATTTCTTCAAATTTAGATTGGAGCAAATGGAAGCTAATGACTTTATGAGAAATCAAGATACTATAAAACAAATTCAAACAAATGAAAAAGTAGAAGGCAAAGTGAAGTATCTCATTGGAAAAACCACTGACCTAGAAAATAGATCCAGGAGAGAGAATTTAAAAATAATTAGACTACCAGAAAGCCATGATAAAAAAAAAAAAGAACCTAGACATTATTTTTCAGGAGATTATCAAGGAAAATTGCACTATTAACAGTCAGTGTTCAGGTGAAGAAATCAAAGGTATAACTATTCATTTGAAGAAATGTTCTAAATCAGTATAAATTAGAGAAATGAATACTAAAATAACTCTGAGGTAGGATGTCACACCTACTAGATTGGCCAATATAACAGAAAGGGAAAATGATAAATATTGGAGAGCACATGAGAAAACTGGGACACTAATGCATCGTTAGTGGAGTTGTGAACTGATCGAATCATTCTGGAGAACAGTTAGGAACAATGCCCAAAGGGTATGAAAATTGTACATACTCTTTTATCTAGCAATACCACTACAAGATCTGTATCCCAAAGAGATTTAAAAGAAGAGTGGGGGAACCACTTTTTACTATATATCAATGTCTATATATTTGCATATGTAGGTATATATACCCCACCCCAAAATAGTGAGCCTGTTGAATGTCCCTTCCCCCAATCTGTTCTCTCTTTTATCCTCCCTCATCCCCCCAATCTATTTTCTCTTATACCCTCCCCCCTCCCCCACCAACTTTCTAGTAGGGCAAGATGGATTTCTATACCCCAGTGCCCATATATCTTATTTCCCAGTTGCATGTAAAAAATCAATTTTCTTAAACATTTGTTTTTTAAATTTGAGTTCCAGATTTTTGTCCTTCTTCCCTCCTCACCGACCTCAACTGGGAAGATAAACAATTCACTATAGGTTGTACATATGTAGTTACACAAAACATTGCCATTGTACCTATATTGTAAAAGATGAACTGCATTTCCCTCCATCCTATCCCGCCTCCCCCCACTTATTCTATTTTCTCTTTTGACCCTATCCCTTTTCAAACTTGTCTGCTTCTAATTACCCTCTCTCCCAATCTGACCTCCCTTCAATCATTCCCCCTCTTATGCCCTCTAAAGGGTAATTAATTTAGCTAATACTTGGTCCTTAATTATTAAGGGCTAAGTACTTCTGTGAAAGAGGCAGAGGGTGTGAACTCTGTATCCTGTGTGAAAGAAGCAGAAGGTATGAACTCTGTCTCCTGTGTGAACAGAGGGTGTTATCTCTGTCTCTTGTTGCTGATGTGGCAGGAGGGAGTTGTCTGAGACAGGAGGCCTTTGTGTATATGTAAGAATTCCAGAGACAGAGAATAAGAATCAGGAATCTTTTTCCTGGTGGCTCCTGGTGGAGGAAGCAGAATTGTTCCAGCATCTGGAAGCTGGGCTGCTGGACTGAAGAACTGAGTTGGAGTTTTCTTGAGACCAGAATCTGGTGAAGGCTCAAGTGGCTGCCTCCTGGAAGGCTGAGATTCCTTCTAGGACCTAGGGCCAGCCAAACTGCTGGAGGACTGAAGAAGCACCACTGGGATAAGCCTTTGTTTGTTTGTGGCTTTGGTTGATCCTTGAGTTCCAGACAATAGAAGTGGTGAAGATTTTGAGATGTGCTAGACCCTGTGAACTTCAGTGTGTAACAAGAACTGCCTGGAGGACTGGACAAGGACCTGGGAGCCATCTGCCTCTGAATTTGGATGGCTGTTTGCTGTATTCAGGTAGGAGCTGGGACCATGGAAGGGGATCCAGGGAATCTGAGAGACCATCTGAGTCAAGATGACTTTTTTTTTTGGACCTCTATGGCTCTTTATTCTCAAATAGGTGTTTCAAAAGTAGTTAACAATAGCATTCTCAAAATTGAAGAAACAGTCTTGGATTTCTGGTTGCTGAAGCCAGTTTAAATTGTAGAATAATTACAATGTTAGGAAGAGGGTGATAGGACAATGGCCATTACCTAAGGCTTTGGACCAGATCTTACTGTCACAGAGGGCAAGGAGCAAGGACTGGGACAACAAGAAATAGTCAAGCTGCCAGCCAACATTCTTGGCTCAGGCATTCATCATGTAGGTCCAAAAAGTATAAGCAGAAGCTACCTCTGGATAGAGATAATGGAAACTATCACTCAGTGGCACTGCCTGGAGCAGCTCCCCAAAACCTTGGTGTTCCTGTGGGGTAAACCCAGCATTTTTCTTGTTCTCTTCGCGATTGCACAAGTCAATCTTCATGGGCTACATTGAGGTCCCCACAGAGCACAAGAGGCTTTTTGGTACTTAGCCCCTTCAAAAACTTTCAAACTGCTTCATACCATTTTTGTTGATATTCCAGTCAAACCAGCCCTGGTCCTGCATTAGGCACATATGCTGTCACCAGCACAAATGCCTCAAACTCAGCCACTATCACCCGGCCTTCCTGATCTTGCTCTTCATCACCAATGCCTAAGGTAACGTTGAGTGGGCACTGTTGGGAAAGGAGACCAACACCACTGTATCCTTCTTTATCAGTGGATGAGGACCAGTACTGGTAGGTAAGTCCAGTTCTTGGATGCATGATGAAATTGAAGTTTACTAGACGCTGAGGGGTGGAGGGTTTGTGTAATTTTCTAATAAATGTACTTAGCAATTAATGATACTTAGTGACTGATTGCTAGATAAGTGACTGATTGATTGAATGTATAATTGCCCCATGAGTGGAAGATTGATTATTACATTTTGAAATGACTGAATGATTAAGTAATGAGGTCTCCTCCCCCCCCCCCTTAGGGAAACCAGATGATTATTCTTTTGTTCTTTGCTCTAAATACTTTGGCCACTGTAGTGAAAATTAGGTGGCCATTCTAATGTTAAGCTCTTGTGAACACTATATTGTGATTTTCTGTGATGTTATAATGTTGTGAATATTATATTGTACCTTGATTTGCTGTGAATGCTTGCCTTGATTTGTAATGGAATAAATGGAGTGTTCACTATACTGTGTAATCAGAACCTTAAAAGCTGTTCAAATTGCATTCTTTTGGGAATCCACTAGTGCATGGCATTATGTCCTTCCCCCCCCCCTCCCATTTTCCTGTAGGAAGATACCCAACCGAGTGTGTATGTTATTTCCTCCTTAAGCCAAATTCAATGAGCATAAGGTTGACCCATTCCCTTTCACCTTCCTGCTCTTCCCCTCCACTATAACAGTTTTCTCTTGCCTCTTTTATATGAAATAATTTACCATGATATATTTCTCCCTTTCTCCTTCTCCCATTATGTTCCTCTCTCACCTCTTAATTTTATTTTTTTAGACACAATCCCTTCATATTCAACTCATCCTGTGCCCTCTGTGTATAAATGTACATACATATACACACACTCACATATATATTCACACACATAAACCCTCCTATAAATACATATACGTGTGTGTGTGTGTGTGTCTATGTGTGTATGCGTATTGCTGGGTAGGTGATTCTTGGTTTTAATCCTATCTTCTTTGACCTCCAGAATATCATATTCCAAGTCCTTTGATCCCTTAATGTAGAAGCTGTTGGTCTTGTGTTATCCTGATTGTGTTTCCAAAATACTCCAATTGTTTCTTCCTCACTGCTTACAGTGTTTTCTCTTTGACCTGAGGACTGCGGAATTTGACTATGATATTCCTAAGAGTTTTCTTTTTCAGATTTTTTTCAAGAGGCAATCTGCTAATTCCTTCCATTTTTATTTTCCCCTCATTTTCTAGAATATCAGGGCAATTTTGCTTGAGAATTTCTTGAAAGATGGTGTCTTGGCTCTTTTTTTGATCATGGCTTTCAGGTAGTCCCATAACTTTTAAATGGTCCGTCCTGGATCTATTTTCCAAGTCAGTGGTTTTTCCAATGAGATATTTCACATTGCCTTGTATTTTTTCATTTGTTTGGATCTGTTTTATATTATCTTGATTTCTCATATAGTCATCAGCTTCCATTTGCTCCAATCTAATTTTGAAGCAATTATTCTCTTCAGTGAGGTTTTGAAATTCTTTTTTTCCATCTGGCAAATTTGGCTTTTTAAGGCATTCTTCTCCTCACTGGCTTTTTGCCATCTTTTGCCATTTGAGTTAGTCTATTTTTTAAGGTGTTATTTTCTTCAGTACATTTTGGTGTCTCCTTTAGCAGGCCGTTGACTCACTTTTCATGAATTTCTTGTATCATTCTCATTTCTCTTCACAATTTTTCCACCACTTCTCTTACTTGATTTTTAAAATCCTACTTGAACTCCTCCATGGCCTCTAATGAATTCATATTGTTCTTGGAAGCTTTTGATGCAGGAGTTCTGATTTCACTGCCTTCCTCCAATTCCATGTTTTGATCCTTTTTGTCCCCCAAAAAGGATTCTATGTGCTGTTTGTCCTTTTTCTTCTTGCTCGTCTTGCCAACTGATTACTTTAGTTTTGAGCTCTTTGACAAGGTAGAACTCTGCTTCCAGGATGCAGAGAGCTATGTTCCAAATTGCTGGTGTTTTTGCAGCTGCTGTAGCTATTAGGAGGGCACCCTCTCTGAATCCCCCACATGCTCTGCCACACTGACCACACACCCCAGGACCACTACCCAAGTCTGTGATCCAGATCCAAGCAGGTTAAAGCAAGAGTGATTACCCTCTAAATGGCCTGTTGCTCTCCCTAGAATCCGCTGGCCAGGAGTTTTGGAGCTTTTCTTACACACACACACACACACACACACACACACACACACACACACACACACACACACAAATTGACTTCCTGCTTCAGCCTATCTCTTCCTGTTATGTCAGTAACAGGAGACAGAGTTCACACCTTCCCTTTCCTTCACAGGGGCTTGATTAATTACTAAGGACTAAGTACCTGCTTACTTGACATAACATAAAAGGAGGTCTCCAAATTAAATTAATTACCATTACAGTGATTTGTTTCTATCTTTCACATTATGGGTTCTGTAGCTCCAAATTTTGTTTAGAATTTTTTTTTTTACATTTATTGGAGGTGATGGAAGCTGGAGCCAAGTAGAGGTCTTGTTTTTACTCCACCATCTTGGCTCTACCCCCTTCAATAATGTTCCAGAAGTGCTAGAAATAACCATAAGAGAAGAAAAAGAAATTGAAGGAATCAAAATGGGTAATGAGGAAATTACACATTCCCTAATTTTGGTAAGTTTTGTTTAGTTTTTTAATTGTGTTCAGCTCTCCATGATCCCATGGTCCATAGCACTCCAGGCCCTTCTATTCTTTAGTGGCTCTTAAAGTCTTTCCAAGTTTATGCTATCCATTTCATCCTGTGCCATCAGCTTTTCCTTTAGCCTTCAATCTCTCCCAACATTAGAATCTTTTTCCTGTCTTCTCATTATGTGACCAAAGTATTTAAACTTCATTCTCAGTATTTGACCTTCCAACAAATAGGCAGAATTAATTTAGTTATCGACTGATTTGATTTCCATGTTATCTGCAGGACTTTTAAAAATCTTCTGCAGGAACACAATTCAAAAATGTTAAATCTTGCAGTGCTAAACTTTTCCTATAGTTGAACTCCCACAGCAATGCATTGTTATTGGAAAAGCCACGTCTTTGACCACATTAACCACTGTCAGCAAGATGATATCTCTGTTATCTCTGTTTTTTAGAGTGTGGTCCGGATTTGCCATAGCTTTCCTTCTAAGGAGCAAGAGTCTTTTAATTTTGTGGCTCTAGTTGCCAACTTCAGTCATCTTTGAGCCCAAGAATATAAATCTGACACTGCTTTCATTTATTTTCTTTTTGCCAGGAAATGAGGAGACCAGTTGCCAAGACAGGGTTTTGTTTGTTTGGCATTGAGCTTCAAGCAAGCTTTTATACTCTCCTATTTCATCTTCTTCAAGAGATTCCTTAATTCCTCTTTACTTTCTGTAATCACAATGGTATCATCTGCATATCTGAGATTTTTTATATTTCTCCAAGCAACCATAATTCCAGTTTTTGATTTACCCAGATGGGCATTTCACATGATGTACTTTGGTTGTGAGTTAAATAAGGTGACAAAATACAGCCTTCCCTTATACCATTTTAAAATTACTTCCCCTGTGTCACATTTAGCAGTGGAGGCTCTGAGCACACTGCTAAATGTGAGACAGGCAGGTACTCTTTCCCTTTAGCTCCCTCAGGTTATCATCATTGAAACTTGTCATTTTCCAAATAGTATAGGACTGACATATTATTTGCCGCCTTTCTAAATCTACTCTTGACTGTATGGGATATCATTGCCCATGGATGAATTTTCACCAGTTATGTAGTAAGAGGTGATAGTGGGATTTGGGAGAGAAACTCTTTTGTTACCTTCTTTCCCACAAAAATAAATTCTCTTTAAACCTGGATTTCTTTACCTGTATATTTACCTATTATTTTTCTCAGTTTAACATTATGATTTTTTTTTCAATATATGTAGCCCAAAGTTGCAATTTCATCTTCTCAGTTGATCAGAAGACATTGTTTGTGTGTCTGTCTGTGTGTGAGTAGTGTCACTAGATTTTTATCCAATATCTAAGACTCTTTATGATTCTTTCAAAAAGGTGAAGGTCATGCCTGAACAGTATAGAAGACATATTTAATACCTAATTTACATTGTTAATTGGTCACAGAATTGTCCCATCTTTGTACAATAGTTTTGTAATAATTGTCAATCCTCTTGCTTCAAAAGTTTAAGCTATCATCAGCCAATGATAATTGACATGTAAAGTTAAAAACATTTTAAAAGCATATATTAGATAATTTTTTTCTCCTAACTTCTTTAGGAATTGTAATTTCTATTTTAAATATAAGGAAACAAGGGTCTCAGATTTGAAGTACTTTTCCCATAGACACCAAAAGCATTTGGAGCAGGACATATTGCCTCTAGTACAGTCTCATCTAAAGCTCTTTACATCAGCAAGTGTTCATACTTCCTCTCATCAATAGAACCAATCTTTGAACATGACACCAGGTAGAATATCCAATTAACCTTCACTTGACATCTCAAACTGACTTTAAAACTGCTCAGTTCTCCAAGATTGATGACATTTGTTTTTCATTGGAATGATAAAATGAAGGTTCCCCATGGGGAGATCATGATAATCTTAGGGATTATGAAGATATAGATCTATGTCCAGTCCCTTGACTGTCACCTACTACTTCTTGTCTCCTCATTTAAAGGGGACATATGATCACATATTAAGTTGGAAAGGACTTTGAGGGCATGTATTCCAATGTAATTTTACAACTGAGGAAAGTGATGACCATGAAGGTTAAGTTACATGTCCAAGGTCACACAAATAATTATCAGAGGAAGGACTTGAAAACCTATTCTTTGACTGAAAAATCCAAGAATATTTTTCCAGTGTAGTGAAATTTATGGTGTGGTGTGAGGTAATAAGAATCCCATCCCATAACAATGTTTATTAAACACTTTTAGATTCCCCTGTCCAAATGCAACCCAACCAACTGTATCAACCTTTTCAAGCACCATGATCATAATCAGATGATCATAGATATTTAGGACAGGAGAATAACTTAAAACTGGGCAAAATTTATATGATAGTATCTTGCCATGGCAAAGGTAGGGAATAAGATCAAGTGACGTCTTGAGGTCCCCTAAAGATCCACAATGATTATTTCATGATTCTATAATTGGCATTCATCATACACTGTGGATTATTTAATGTCTCTTTCTGAAACTGATTTGGTTATTTTTAATATATGGATACATATATGTATATAATATTATAGAAATTATATATATATATATATATATATATATATTTATATACATAGTACATGTGTGCCTAAGTGTATTGTGTGCATGCACACACATAATTGTCTTTTATTATCAGCTGTGGGATTTTTTTTTTTTTGGCATTAAGGAATCAAGGAGAATTACATTTTTCTTTTGAGTTCAAAATTATATTTATTTTTCTAATATTTTTCCTTTACATTTGTTTTTCAATATTTTTATTGTATTAAGCTTTAATATTTTTCTGTAATTTTTTTAAATTTAATTTTGCATTTTCTTTTACTGAATTAGTTTGTTTATTTAAATATTTAACTGTTAATACAGGTTGTTAAATTTATCTTTTTTTTTTTTAACTTGCATTGATATAACTGTGCAGAGATATACATTTGAATTTGAATACTGGTTTGGCTTCATGCCATACATTTGATATGCTATATTTATAGGTTTTATCTTTAAGAATCTTTATAATTGAATGCTCCTGTGTGGAGAAGACATTTTGTTAATTGTGTCAGGTTGCTACATAATATATTGGGGTAATATATTTTATAGTATCTTTAAGGAAATACAAGGACAGTCAAAGTAGATCAATCTAAGGATCCATTGCTAGAAGCAAGAAAAATTAAGACTGCTTGCCTGCCAAAAAATGACATGTAGTTGGAGGTTGCATGTGTAAACCATTGCTCATCTACTGTTTCTGTCTCTTTTACTCTCTCTCTCTCTCTCTCTCTCTCTCTCTCTCTCTCTCTCTCTCTCTTTCTCCCCTCTTTCCATTCCTCCCTCCCTCCTTCCTTTTCCTTCCTTTCTTCCTTCTTTTCTTCCTTCTTTCCATCCTTCTTTCCTTCCTTCCTTCCTCTAAATATATACGTATGTAGACATAAATCCACATGTGTGTCTCTATAGAATCATATACTTATATTTATACATGCATACACCTATATAAATGCATACATCTAAATACATATCCATGTATATATTTAAATACATATATTTATTTATACACGCATGCATGTATTTATATATTTATGTGTTTGAAAATATATACAAAGTATGCATATATTTCTATGTTTATGTAGAGGCAACATATATCTTATATGTGAATTATATAATGTATGATGAATTAATGTACTTTAATGATACATTAATATATCGTATAATTTAATTTAATTCATATATATAATATATATATACATATACATATGCATAAACATATACATATACATATATATATATATATATTGCAAGAACAGCTGACACAGTCTGGATGTAAAATAACAAATATTAAGATTTGAAAAATGCAGATGCCTAAGGAATATTAGGCATGCTGTGCTTTAATGCTTTGTGGCAGGTTACTACAGTTTGTACTGTAAGTGCATGAATCAGACAAGTGTGTAAATCACAAATAAAAACAAAAAAAAGATTTGCACCAAAGAGAGAAGACTATTTTTTTTTAACTTCCTTCGTGGTTCACTAACCCTTTTCATTTTCAGTACTAGTCATTTGGTTTTCTTTGTTTTAAGTCAAATCAGTCAATATTATACATACACACACATATATATATATATATACATATATATATATATATATATATATATATATATATATATATATATATACACACACATATATATACATTACTTTTTTTCCCTTTAAAACAAGCTCTTAGGTTTTATTAGTTCAGATTTTAAAATTGAAATGTATTAATATCCCCTTTGATTTTCAACATTTCTATTTGGATTTTTGATTTATTCTTTTTCCAGTTTCCTCTAGATGCATATTCAATTTCTTTTTTTCATATGGTAGCTTTCTTTATTTTTTCTATCCTTTTATTTAGCAGTTTATTTTTCCCCCAGTTACATGTAAAAAGTAGCATTTGCTTTTACATCTTTGACTTCCAAACTCACTCCTTTTCTCCCTCCTCACTCCCTCGTTGAGAAGGCAGGCAATTTCATATAGCTTACACATTTGTAGTCATGCAAAATATATTCATAATAGCCATACTGTGAAAGAAAATATAGAGAAGAAAAAAAAACTCAAGAAAAAAATTTTTTTTAATTAAGTATGCTTCAATCTGTATTCAGAAAACGACAGTTCTTTCTCTGGGAATAGATAACATTTTTTATCCGAAGTCCTTCAGAATTGTCTTTCATTGATGTTTGTATTGCTGCCAATACCTAAGTCATTCACAGCTGATCATTTTACAATATTGCTGTTACTTTGTATACAGTACATTGCACTGTGCAACAACTCATGCAAGTCTTTCCAGGTTTTTCTGAGACCATTCTGCCCATCATTTCTTATAGTACAATAGGATCCATCATAATCACATACCATAACTTATTGGTACATTCCCCAACTGATAGACATAACCTACATTTCTAATTCTTTACCCCACCCCCCCTCTTTTCTGCCCTGGAACTGTGAGGAGGGTCCCCCCTCCATTGTGGCTGCAAACTCTACTAAGCTAGTGCTCCTCCTCACCATGGGCCTGCCACCCAGGAACTGGACATGAGTATGGGAAAAGCAATAGTGTCCTGCCTCAATGCTAGCAAAAAGACAACTGTAATCTCCATCTGATCGGGCGTTCAATGTCCTCACCATCTGTGGGCTCAGAGCTTCAGAAGCAGTCACTGCTGCTGCTGATTCAGTGGCTCCAAAGACATCTTCCTGGTTTGGTGGAGCCAGTGCTGGGCTGTCATGACCTGTTCTGCACTCTGTCTGACTCTCACCCAGGAGCGATAGACCTTTCCTGATGAACTTCTAAGTTGTCTTTGGCATAAGTGGGCTGAGAGACTTTGAAATTGCCACTGCTAGGAGCGTCTGCTTTGGGTTTCCTGGAGCCAGGTCTATGCTGGTGTGGCCTGTGCTGTAGTGGACCCCTCTCTCACGCTGATGAATCACACCTTTTCTGCCAAGTTTCCAAGTTATCTTGGGCTGGAAATTTCTGTCACTCCATCTTTTTGTGGGTTCTGTTAGAGTCATTTTTAAAGGTATTTGGTGGGTTTGTGGGGAGAACTCAGGCTTATCCCTGCCTTTATCATCTTGTCTTCCCCTCTTCTTTATACCCATTTATTGATCTGCTTTTTCTTTCTTTTATTAGTATATAAGTTAGAGGTATACACTTCCCCCTAAGATTTTTATAATGTGTCTCACTATTTTCATTATGGTTAATGTATTATAGTTATTATGTTGTTATATTATTGTACTATATTATTATAGTTAATTTATTGGTTTTGTGATTTGTTCTTTGACCAACTCATTTTTTAATAGTAGATTATTTACTTTCCAATTAATTTTGGATCAGTGCTTCTAAGCCCCTTTATAATCTTTATTCTTCATGGCCTTAAAAGGTGCATTTAGTATTTGTGGACTTTTTTCCTGCATTTGTTTGTGAGCTTTTGATACCCTAATGCATGGTTGTGTGTGTGTTTGTGTGTTTGTGTGTATGTGTGTGTTCATGTGAAGGTGTCATATACAGCTGAGGAAAAAAAGATATACCTTTTTATTTCCATTCAATTTTCTCCAGATGTCTAGAAATGTAACTTTTCTAAAATTTTGTTCTTCTCCTTAAATTCTTTCTATTTTATTTTGTGTTTAGATTATTTTAATTCCAAGATAAGTAAAACAGGATAGCCCTCTACTCTAGTTTTCCTATGTATTTCCCCCTACAATTGATTTAACTTTTCCTTTCAGAATCTGGATGCTACTTTATTAGTAGATATGTTTAGTATTTTCATTAAATCATGTTTACTTTATTTATGCCCCTCTTAAGTGTTGCATTTGAGTATCAAATTTTCTATTCAACTCTGATCTTTCCACCAAGAATGATTCCTCAAATTCTTCCATTTTATAGTATAACCGTTGTTCCCCTTGTTTGATTATATGCTTTTGGTGGGTAAGTCATCCTTGGTTGGAATATTTACTCCTTTGCCTTTACAATTGTCATATCCCAAGCTCTCGGTTTCTTTAATGTTGTAGCTGATAAATATCATGTGATCCTGATCATGGCTCACTGATGTTTGGATTATTTATTTCTGCTTGCCTGCAGTGTGTTCTCCTTGACCTGGGAGCTCTGGAATTTGGCTACAATATTCCTAGGAGTTGGCATTTTGGAACCTCTTTCAGGATTGGATTGTTGGCTCCTTTCTATTCATATTTGGACCTCTGGTTCTAATATATCTGACACATTTTCTAAAAAAAATTAAATATGATATCTAGGTAATTTTTTTGATTGTGTTTCTCAAGTAGTCCAATAATTATTAAAATTTCTCTTCTCAATCTGTTTTTATTGCCCTTTCCCTTTGGGTATCCTGAAATTTGAGTTCCAAGATGGCAGGAAGACAAGGAAGATAGAAGAAAGAAAACAAGAAAGACAAGGGGAAAAAAAGAAAGAAAAGGAACAGAGAAAGAAAAAAAAATGCATTTATGAAGCATTTATTGTGTACCAGACATCATGATAAACAATGAAGTTAGAATTACAAAAAAAAGAAAAAAACCCAGACAGCTTCTGTCATTAAGCGGCTTACATTCTAGTAGAAGAAGGTAACACAGTGTAGGGCCATGCTGACTAGGTATTTATTTTATTTTGAGGTGTGTGTGTGTGTGTGTTCCTCAAAAGGCAATTCTTTTCAACTTGGAATGTTTTTTTTTTTCAGGACATTATACATAAAAATCTCCAATCTTAGTATAATAATAAAAAAAAAATTTCAGTGGGATGAATCCAGTCTCTCAATATGTATATGGGAAAAAAAAATCTTCCAGATCACTAATAATTAGAAGAATACAAAGTAACTTCAAAGTTCTTTCTCATCCTTAACAGATTGTCAATGTTATTAGAAGGACTGTGGGATACAGGCCAATTAATGTACTCTTTCCATTTATACAAATTAGTACAACCATTGTGGAAAACAATTTGGAACTGTGAATAGTAATTTCTCACCTGCATGTATGTGTGCTGCCATGAAAGACCACTAGTTTATACTACATAATAAGTAAGTCTCATATGTGTAAGAATATTTATATACAGTCTTTTTATAATGGAAAAATAAGTGGAAATTAAAGTGACTCATCAATTTGTGGAGAGCAATGGGCCATGCTGAAGTCTTGAAATCGGAAGATTTGAGTTTGAATGCTGCATAAGACACTTGTTATCTATAGGAGAATGGGAAAGCCACCCAATCTAGCTGCCTTCAGTTTCTTGTCTGTAAATTTGGAGTAATAACATTTACTTAACAATGTTGTTTGGATAATCACATGAATTATGTATTAAAATACATATGTTATGTGTGTTACATATGAGTTTGTAATGCTATTGTGCAGATAATTGCATGTTAATATGTAAAGCTCTTTCCAAATTGTGAAGTACCATAGAAATACTAGTGATGATGATGATGATGATGATGATGAAGAATGTAATAGCATGATAATATACCATAGGAAAATAGGAATGGGGTTGTTTCAGAGAAAGCAGGGAAGATTTGCATGAACTGAAGAACAATGTCAAGAGAATCAGGACAACAATTGACAATGTAAAAATATTACAAAGATGCAACAAACATTGCTTTATCAGTTATCATTAATTTTATGAGGTAATTTGTCAATACAACTCAAGGATAAGAAATATCTCTTTAAATTATCCTCCTTTTTGTATTCAGATTCATATTAATAATTTTAAAAAGAACTTGCTATTCCCATATTTGCCTCTCCAAGGAGATTTGATGAGTTGTCCATCTACTTAACTTCATTAAAAATGCCTTAAGGTTTTATCTATAAAAAGAATTTTAATTGCATTGCATTTAATTTTCTTTAGGTGTATGTTAAATTGACATTAGGCCAACATATCACATATAAGGTGGCAAATTTAGCTTAATGTTTATAGATCTTATAAAATTCATGATTAACATCCCCTTTATTCCTCAGACATTCACATATCTTGCTATATATGTTTATTTTTTAATGACAGAAAATTTTCAGAATTTAGGTCTTTTCTCTAAGATTTAGTCAAATTCAAATTGATTTTTTTAATATTGATTACTTTTGTTTAAAAAAATGTTTAGCCATTTTTTCTAGGGGGAGTAGTCAGATTAATTTGATATTAAGTTTAAATATATATACATATATATATACTTATACGTAAACATATTTACATGTGTATATACATATGTGTATGTATGTTTGTATATATATATGAATGTGTGTATGCATGAGTGTGTGTGTATAAAATCATTTCCTATATGAAACATTTCGCTGTGGGTTTTTTTAAAACTTTTTTTCCCTTTTAGTGGAAATCCCTTGTTAGGTTAAAACTAATATTTTTTGGTAGGTTAGGGTATCCTGTTTTCATGGATCTTTAAAGAATATTCTACTTAATGTTATATCCTTGATCTCTTCACCCCTAGCTATCTATCTATTTTTGAAATATGTCTTTCTATATTATTCTAAAGTTGTCTTAGTTAAGTTCTTAAATAACACATTTAAATTATTCCTCTTTTCTTTATTTTCAGAAATTTTTGCAATTTTTGCTTTGTCTCTCCTAGATATATAATTTTTGAAAACTTTGCTGCCAATATTTTTTGTTACAGAATTAATTTTTTTCAAATGCAACTCTTCTCCCATTATTTTATTTTCTAGTAAATTAATTATAATTGTAATCAATTTAATTTACATCTTCATATTCACATACACATAAACTGTTGTGTTTTATCACCTCTTTCTGATATAACTTAACTACAGTAATTTCTTTAATTCATCAGGTTATGTTTTTCATATTGTCATTTTTTTTCTTTTCATCTTGTCAGTGTTTTTATTATGCATTTTGCCAAGTCGTGAGAAAATTATAGCTTTCTTTATGATGCTTTTGTGGTTATTACTCCAGCCAAATTTTCTTCTGTCATTTTTGCCTTTGATTCTTTTAATACATAGTACTTTTATTGTCTCAGAGATCTCTTTTGTTTATCATTTTTAGTATTTTAAAATTTTTCTTTGAATTTTTTTGATATTTTTAAAAGAAAAAATATTTTTGATGGAGTTACTATGATAATAGCCTTACTGATGGATGGCATTCCATTCTGCATATATTATTATTTAAATTGGAAAAAAAATGTTGTAATACATTTTATCTAATATCATTAAGAATAGTTTCTTCATCATATATCTCAAAATCATATATGAGTTTCCTAGGATATGATGTTCCTAGGTTCTAGAGCACTGGATTAGAGGAGAACAATATTTGGTTATCTCTTAATACTTGGAAAGCATTTGTACAAGACTTATAATAATAAACATATCTTCTGTCCACAGCCCAGGCTAGAGCTTAAAAATCAGGGTCATGATCAGAAGATTACCTGTCTTGCTGCTCATGTTTTAGATAGATGCAATGGATTCTGGATTGATTATGTTTGGCATTTAGGTTGTACAGCAGATAAAGTGTTAAATTTGGAGTCATTAGCGTACATTCCAATCTTACCTCAGGCACTTCCTTATTGTGTGGACTTTGGCAAGTCACTTAACATCTGTCTGCCATGTCTTCTTTATTTGTTAAATGGAGACCCAAAAAGCAATTACCTTTCAGGGTTTTGTGAAGATAAAATGAAATAATATATGTAAAGTACTTTGTAAACCTTAACTTGTTATATATGAATGTCACCTATTACTATTTCTCCATTCCTTTAATTAAAAAAAAATCCCTAGCATGTATGGTTTAAAATTTTATTTTCTGTTTCTTCTTAATCATTTTCTTATATATTATCTGTCAGGATTTGCAAAGCATGTTTATATCCTTAAAATATTTCTTGCCTATGGGTCACAAACTCATGTCATTTGCTATATGGGCAATGATAGTGTTAATCACAGATTTTTTCTACAAAACTCTTTGGTTCTCCCTTTTCTCATCTCAAACTCTTTTACCTGGCAAATAGTTGGTAAGTAACATTATGTCTAACAGAACTGGCAAGAACAAACACAATTACTTCAGTCTCCTTGCCACAGAAGGCAGACTTACTCATAATGAAAAAAAGTTTTACATAAGCAAAAATGAAAGATTTATGTAAAAAAAAAAATTCGAACAATTAGTATTAACAAATGATATTAACGACAAATAGTAATAGTCTACCAGATTGGATATTGAATCATTATATGAAGATTGGTTGAACATTTCTTAGTCATGATGTAAAAGGGATTTTGCTTAGGTATGGGTTATGTTAGATCAACATGGAAGTCTCCTCTTTCTCTGAGATTCTGTGAGTCTCTCTGGAAACACCCAAAAATACATTGATATATTTAGGAAATAACATTTGTTTCTTTTCTTGTCGTTTGGTTTTGTTTGTTTTCTTTCATTTTTCTTTTTATTTTGTTATGAATTTGCAGTTTTGTGTTTTGGTACCTTTGTAGAAAGAACTGCACCTTTGGACAGTTACACCATTAGCAGTATATTTACTGGTATGTATATCACTACAAATCAGATAAAACAATGAGATAAAATTAAGCATCATAAAATTATCCTTAGTGAAAATTTTGTGTACCTTTGCATACCTACACCCCCAATTATACCAATTGCCTGTTGCTTCCATCTTCTAGAAGTTTCTGCAGAGGCAGAAGTGTATAAAAGAAGGATATCTAATCGGGTCTCTCTTTATTAATAAATTATTGGCAAGTTGTTAATTAGTAATATTTTAATATTCAGCCTTCTGTGACTTCAAGAGTTTGAATAAGGTTGAGTTAGTATTTTTTAAGACAACACAGTCGATAATTCTTCCATGCCTTAGTTGATCTTCAGAGGTGGTAATGTCCAACTGAAAAAAATCAAATAAAAAATGCAGATGCTTAATGTTTTCTCACTACATTCTCCAGAAAGCTGCAAAAAATAATATGCCTAATGGAAAAATGAAACCTAATTAGAATCTGTCTAACATATTTAAACAATAGGGAATTCAGAGGAACAAGACCAGATCTGCACATGTTTAATTACCTGAGTATATTTCCAGGATAAGCAGCACTTGAGTCTGTGTGCTTTTTAGCAAATGTCTTCAGAAGTACAACGCCTAAAATAATGAAAGTGTTGTATAATTAAGAGTGCATTGTAGCTGGAGTAAGAATGCTGATGTTTTACGTGCTGCATGACCTTGGAAAAATCATAATGTCTTTGAGATTCAGGAACCCTTCTGTCAAAAAGAGAAGAATAAGCACTTCCCTTGGAATAGGGAAAGATGGTTTTGTCTACAAATACAATTCAGACCCTTCGTATACTGTTTTAAGGTATTGCATCTTTATTGGCTTCGGTTTTTTACCATCAAAGGATTGGAATTACCAATAAAATGTAAACTCCTTGAGGATAGATAAAGTTTTATTTTTCTCTTTATTTCCATAATGCTAAGAGTAATGTCTTGTACATAATGGACAGTTAAGAAATTATTTTTGATTGAATGATTGCACTAGATGATATCTAAAGTCAATTTTAACTCTGATATTCTATCTTCTAAAAGTCACTTCTAACTCTTGTGATTTGTGTGTTTTAAAGGTCCTTTAAATATTCCAAAGACTTCTAGCCATTGATGATTTTTAAGTAATCAAGGCTGTTCTATAAAGAGTTGAATTTAAAATTTGCCTTAGAGCCAGGAAATTCTCAGTTCAAATCCTGTATCTGATACATATTTATAAGGTGACTCTGAGCAAGTTATGTGATCTCTAAGTCCACTTCATGAGACTAGAGCATGCATACAAAAATATTGATATTGGGAGGTCTCTTGCATCAGTTTTCCATACCAGTGAAAACATAGCTTCAGAGAGGAAAACAAGATGTCCATTTTAATATAAAAGAAAGTGATTCAAACAACAAAATTCACATGGAAACTACATTGCCTTTGAGAACTCAACATAGACAAAGCTATAAGTGGCTGATATATTAAAAAGTTAGTCTTCCCTGTCTTTCTTGAAGCAAATAACAACTTTAGGTTAACAGTTATGCAGAATAAAAAAATTATGAGGATAGAAGAATGTGTTTATGCAAAAAATCCAAAATAATTCACCAAAAAATATATTTTCTATCACCCTATTTTTTGTCTCTCTCTGACTGTCTGCCTCCTCTCCTCTCCTCTCCTTTCGTCTCCTCTCCTCTCCTCTCCTCTTATTCTCTTTCTCTCTCTTTCTCTCTGTCTCTCTCTGTCTCTGTCTCTGTCTCTGTCTGTCTCTCTCTCTCACACACACACACACTCACAAAAAGTAAGTGATCAAATAAAATTGGTTAGCAAAGAAAATGCACAGAGATGGAGATTCAACATGGAGATAACAGAAAAATAAGAAGGTCATAGGAAGTACTGAAAATAAATCAGAGGTAATTTGATGGAAAATAGGATTTCACAAGATCTCTAAAGCAGGTTTATTGGTTTTCAATTATGTCAATCTACTCAGCTAAGTTTCTGGGGTACAATTTGTACAATTTGTTAAGGCCTATTTAAAGTGCTGGCTTTGAATAGATAAGAATAAAGTAAATATTCTCCTATATTTGGAAATGTGACATAAAAGTAGATAATTTGGGAATGATATAGCTCCAGATTCATCATGCACAGCAAATGTATGAAAGGTGAAAAGCAATTTCCTTTGGCCACTCTCCAGTCATGGAGACAGTTCTCTCCCCTGATTTCATGAGCTCTTGGGAACTAAAGAAAAGGCTATCCTCGGCACAATCCTTTAAAGGAGGCTTTGGGAGTACTCCCTCATCCATTCTCCAGTCAGAGGGGCAGAAGTCAATGAAATACTAATGAGATGTGAGTACTTGTATCAGCAATGCAGTATTCACAATGCCTACAGTAACTATAAATGTGCTGATATAGTTATTAATCACAAAATGGAACAGGCTCTCTACATAAGAAATATAGATAGTGCATTCATTTAAATACCAGAAAACTGAGTCC
>JAQQSU010005899.1:0-13669 GCA_028627135.1 Pseudochirops cupreus | reverse complement strand
ATATACATATACATGTTCTGAGGAGAGGTTTTGCTGTGGGGCTTATTTATGGGAAGAGTTGTGTGTTTCAGCCAGATGAGACTCTGGCTATTGATCCCCCAGGCTTTGAAAACCCAGATGTTGGTGCTTCTCTCTCTGGTAACTAACTATGTATGTATGTAATGGTCAGACATCTAGAAGCACTGTCTGTTGATCTGTTGAATTGTATTATTTTCTCTGTTTGTGTTTTTTGTCTGCTTGTAATTTCTGTTTGTATTTTCTGAAATTCAGAGTGCTGACTTTTCCCTTGAACTAAGTCAATGATATGTATGTTTGATTAAAGTAAGATTGTTAACCCCTTTTAAGTTGCTTTCCTTTAGAGAAGCAGATCAAAGAATCTGTGCTAGCAGCCATCCCAGGTATGCTAGGGTGCTCGTTGTTACAGTCAGTGATATTTCCATAATACTACCCTCACTGCTCATGGAAAAATGAGTAGTCACTTTAGGTACAACAGAGTATATTTAAGGAAGTGATGTGAGATAAGCCTAGTAGTGCTTATGTATGCAAGATCATAGAGATCTTGCATACCAGATCAAGAGGCCTGGCCTTTTTTGCCTAAATTTGTCATAATCATCATTATCATTATTATTTCATTTTTAGCAAGAGAAGAATATGAAAATAGCACTGGTATAAGAATGTTATTCTGGTGGATGAGCCAAGATGACAGAGTATAAAGAGATTTCCAGTTGAAATCTTTCAATTTACCCCTGCAAACAACTTCAGAATAACATATCAGATCTAGCTTTGGAGAGGCAAAGAAAGCAACAAATTGGGATGAGAGATATCCTAGCACAAGATCAACAATCCACAGTCTGAGGGAAATGTCACACTCAGAAAGAATGAGGTTGAAAAACAGGTGGAGGTCTGCATCTGGAAAAGCTGAGAAGACAATTTTAGTCATAGCCTAAGATGGGATCCTCCTGGCTCAGTTTCCTTACTGTCTTCCTTTGAAAAGGAATGTTATCCACCTAGCTATTCCTGAGTCTGCATATGTGATGGGATTGATGAATCATGTCCCTGTTTTATCCTTTTAGAGCAAATTTCTATAATTGGGTCAAATAGTCGATAAAAGACATGAGCACAATGAGAGTATGTGAGATCTTGTTTTTTTAAACCTGAATGTATAGTCATTAAATATATAAACCAACTGGATAAATTAGTACTGAGGTTTATCTTCTGCCTGTCTATATAGTCCTATGAATTATTATCCCATAGACTATGGCTGGGATAATAAAATATGTATTTAAGATCAGAGCTATTCAGTCTAAAATTATATTCCTTTCTATATCCTAAACAATTTAGTAATTCAGTATTGCTATTAATTACTGAAATTAAATCAGAAACACCTTCAGTTTGGTTTGGGGAAAAGAATTTCAGTGCAATCAATTTTCTTAGAGGAAGATAACCTATAGAAAAATGCATATTTGGTCTATTCATTACATAAGTATCCTCTCGAGTCTTTTGCTAAAATTGGAACAAAAACTAGTCTCTGGCAAATTCATTTGTGTATCTATTGAACTCAGGGGTAGAAGATTTCTACCTGCAAAAGTGTTGCTACTTCCCAATAGCTACTTCCAGTTCCCTAAAGGAATTGGAACGAATGGAAATTTTTGAGAAGACAACAAGATCAGATAATCCTGCGTGTCAAATGTGCATTATTCTAATGGGATTTTTGCTTTCTTTCTGGTTTTCCCTTATGGTGACATCACTTTTAATTCTCCCTATATTTGGGTCCTACATATTGAACTTACTTGTCCGATATTTGTCTTCTAGTCTATAGGCCATTCACCTACAGTTGGTAGCAAACAGTGAGTACCAGCCCCTGTACACACATCATCACCTGAATGCAGCCTATGGTCAGTTCCAGTCATCCTCCTCCCTGGGACTCTTTCAAGTTAGGGACAGCTCTAAGAGCCTTGCCAGCAGGAAGCATTTCAGAAGATGAGACCTTCACCCCTTACCCCAAAAGATTTTGGGTCCCATTTGTGTGATGCAGGCATGAAGTGCTGATGGGGCCTAGATTCTGAATTTCCTCATACATGTCAGTAGCCCAGATCACTGGCACCTCTGCGCAAGGCATCTGGTACAACACAGCCCACCTAGATAATTAAACAAGCTTATTTGACAGTTTTTTCACTGCCCTCTTGCCACACTCCAGGCTACTTACCTTAATTTCATCCAGATGTTTTCACTATCTTTTTTTTTTTATATAAGTATCAATTCACTAGGAACTCTGCCTGTTTTCAGTGGTTATACAATGAACTGCTCCTTGGCTGAGAAAAAAAATGTCTTTCTTGTGGTAGTATATTTTGAACAATTGAGGTCTCTTTTTGCATTGTGAACTCATGTAGGTAGATCTCTGAAATCATCCTTTATTACATGAACTACTTCAATAATGGGCCTTTTTTTTTCTTGGCCTGGAATCATAGCAGTAATATGTATGTAAAGAAGTAATCTTTCCTAATCCATCTCTATTTTCAAATACTAGTTGATCTGGTGTTTTTGTCAGCATCCTTCCAGTCATTTGGAAATTCAATATTGTTAAACTATCAATGTCAGTTAGTTGGCATACTGGAGAGAGCACTGGGCCTGGAGACAGGAAGATGAGTTCAAATTAAGTCTAAGACCTGGGCAAGTCATTTAACCTCTTTTGATCTCATTTCTTCAACTGTAAAATGGAGATAATAATAGTATAGAGCTCATACAGTTTTTGTGAAGGGAAAAAAAAAGATAATATTGGTAAAGCATTTAGCACAGTGCCTGGCATATAGTAGGTAATTAATAAATGCTTATTTCCTTCTTTGTCCCCCCAAAGATATAGATATTTCTCTGATATATTTTTTCTTGCCTCTGAATCCTTCTACCTCTTTTAAAGGGCACCAGAGTAAGGTTTTGTCAGACATGAAAGGGAAAGAAGAAATAGGAGAAAATAATGAAATATGCAGCTTTCATTCTGAGGACATTTCTCACAGAACAGGTTCTGTGATTCATATAAGATCCATTTTATTGCTTTTTTTTTTCTAATGTAACAGAGCTTACCTTTTTAAATGGCTCAAACTCTTAAAGTATAGTTACTTCAAAAGATGTCATTCCTCTCATCCCCATGTATTCCATTATATCAGTGAACAAGTAGATTTATGACAAGACTCTGCAGTAGTTAAGTGCAGGTCTTACAGCAGTTGTGCAGTTTATGTACTTGTCAAATGTCATTTCGAGCTTGGGGAAGCCTATTTGAAGTTCCAAGCTGACATCTGATGGATAGCTTTCCATGACAGCTACATTGTTTTTTGATAAAGCAGGATGAAAACAAGTTCATAAGAAAGAAGGAAAGTAATATGTTTCTTTTTTTTTTCTGTCTGCCTTCTTGGTTCTTGAATGCAGTAGATTGTTACATTTTTGTCTAATATACACCCTAGTAGACATGAGCTATTCAGTTAAGTAATTTAAAGCCAATATGTGCTTTAATAATATTAATTACCATGTATTAGGCTGAGTTCCTACTTGGAATATCCCTTGTCTGAACATACACACGCACCCACACACACACACACACACACACACCCACACACACACTTTTCTAAATTCACATTCACTTCTTAGCACAAATTTAATGCTACTTCTTCTGTGAAAGGTTTCGTGATGTCCACCAGTTTGTACTGAAGTCACCCACTTAAACTTATAAGGAATCACTTTCTCTTAACAATATGTTAATTAAATTTTCATGTGATATTGCTTATAATAATTTTATTATTTTCTGAGTTGTGCTCTGAGGGACTATGATATCTGGAGAGCAACTACTATCTATGCCTTATCTAAACTTTGTATCTCCATCCTCATCTTGAAAAGCATTCTATCTCCACTAAGAATTTAACGAATATTTATCAACAATGAAAGAAAAACTATTTCTTAACTCTGATGTATGCTATGCTAAGTATTGAAGATGCAAAAACGACAAGACACTCCCTGCTGTCAAACAGCATACATACTAATAAGAGGAAGGTGACACAATAGTTGCTAGAGAGGAGTGTTTTGGACAAGAGAGTCAAAGGGAATGGTGATGAGACTCAAAGGGCAATGAATGAATAACTAACAATACCAATGTATATTCATGCTTATAGATAGAAACTTGAATATTTGTAAGTAGGCCAGGGCTTCTGCAAATTGACCTTTGGGGCCTACTGAAGTGGGCAGAAAAGTTCTTTGGTAACTAAAAAATACTTACTTTAAAAATAGGTTATTTTGGTAAGTTTTAGTTCAAACGTGGCTAGCCATGTGACAAGATTAAATTTCATATGAACAATCCATGCTTTCTACTGGATTTGATATGATGTAAAAAATCAAGTGGAAAGTTCAGCATTCTGGATGACGCCCCCATGGAAATTTTGTTGTGATAACATGGACAGTATTTGGACATGGAAACAAGATTAGAGGGAATGGGGAAGTTGGGCTCCTCATAGTTGCTTGTGTACCAGTAAGATTGCAAAACCATGGAAGCAAAACTAAGTTGCTTAATAATATTTAGGGCAATACTTTTAAAATTATTTTTAACACACTATTTCAATTAAAAAAAACTCTAGAGTTAATTGTTTATATCACTGTTTTTACCTAAAAATAGTTATTATTTTTTAAAACTTAAAATAAATTGACTTTTAAGCTATATTTTAAAATAAAATTTATCCTGGCCTACTTGTTGTTCAGTTGATTTTTCACAAAGAATTCCTTAATTGCATGTATATCAGTATAAACATACCTAGGTTTATATGTAATATATTTTATAGACAAATAGATTTGTGACAGTGAGACAGAGAGACATAGAGCAAGCTTGGTCACCATCACCCATGGGAAAGCAATAAATACCAATTGAAACAGATACTTTAATTTTTCAAGATGTAATTAGAACATATTTCCTCCTCAATTGTACAATTTGTATTGTGTGAGTTTTCAGAGAACATAGTAGTTCATTTAAAATGAAATAATGCAAAAATTAATACATCATTTCATCATCAACATAAATAGCAACTTAAGTTATATACGTATAAACATGTGTATATAGATAGGTATTTATTGAGGTAATATTATTTTATGTTTTGTGGAAATCAGAAAGGCTTCATTCACCACAAAAACTATGAAATAGAAGCAAACACCATAAATTTTCAATATTTCAGTAATGATTTCTTAAAACCTGAGACAAGCTGCTAATACTTTATTTATTTATTTTTAGTAGATGAATTCCAAATGGACAATTGTGAAATGCTTCCCTCAGTACTGAACTGTTCCCCACAGAGTCCTCTCCAACCTCAAGAAACCAAGCTCGGTAAGAACTTTGGCCTAAGAGCCTTACATTGCAGATTGGTGACTGTGCTTCATTTCACTGCTTCCTTTCCAGTCATCTTCTCCACAAGGTCCTTTCCTTACTTTCCCTGTGGTTCTGGAACCATTATTAATCATCAAATTAACTTTATCATTCTTTTGGAGAGGATGCAGTGATTTAATCCCCTGTAGCCTAACTATTATGTGTCATGTTCTTGAGGAAAAAGACTGGTCTATCTATCAGTCTGTCTGTCTGTCTATCTATTTATTTCTTTTTGTATTTCCAGCCCTTAGTGCAGTGCTGAATGCTTTTTAATTCATTTGTTCAAAAGAAATAGATGTTATTCCTTTCACAAAATTTCCCATTTCTCTTAAAAATAAGTTTAAAATTAGTTTTCCTTATTACTTCATTACTATATGATAAAGTTTTCTCTATCAGTTCCTAATTCTTGCTTCATTTAAGTAGGGGGAAATCTTTAATAAAATCCTTTTTGTTTTCATCTTTTTTCTCACTTTCACTTTTCTTCTTCTTTTCTCTTCACTGTGCCACATTTGCCCCAAATGGATTTAAATTTAAAAATAAGTGATTATTTGGACATAACATGTTATAAGAAAGCATGTCTTATTTTAGCAAAGTCTAGGAAACTAAAAGTGATTACTCTTGTGCATATAGCATTGTACCTAGAGCTTTACAAAATTGAAAATAATCACATTAAAAACTAATGTTTTCTCAAACACATTAGGAATGGGAAATAAAATTAATACATCTTTTTGCTCTTTTATTAAATGTATTTTTGCAGTATTGTTAAACAGGAACTGCTTAAGTGTTACTAACAAGTAACTGATTCCAACTCTGCTAAAAATTGTCCAATATTCAAGACAACTATCAGGCATAACATTTGGGGCATTTCTATTTAACACTGATAATGTCCCTATAAATGACACTAAATGAATTTAGTAAAATGTATGGTCTTTCCAACCCCTCAGGTAAAAGTTTCCTATTCTTTTGGTCCTTTTTTATATACTCTTCTTGAAATCAATAATTTAATTTGTTTTATCAACTGTAGCTGCTGAAAATCTAAATGAGTAACTGATTTATAATTTCATATTTGTGACTAATAGTATGTTTAAATATGTAAAGTTTAATTGAATTGTGTCATTTTGGGCTGATCTTTCACAAATATTTCAGTTTTAATTCAAGCCCTAAAGAATAAAATGATTTCTTTGTGAGTTTTCCATGAATCTTAGTTTAGGTAGTAGACCAAGAAAGTCTAATCAATAATATCCTTGACAAGAGGATTCTAGGAAGATGGCAGAGTAGGTCAAAATATCCCAATCTAGTGCCCCACGGCAAAAAAAGAGCTAAAAATAAAAAAGAGATGGGGCAGAACAGAAGTCCTCCTGGGACATTCCTAGAAGATTTGAAAATTTTGGAAGAATAGAAAAAAAATCCCAGGTTAGTCCTTGTGAAGAGCAAATCCCTCCAGGCGAGGGAAAGTTTAACCAAAAAGCTGTAAGCCCTGGGGTTACCTTGGCTGGGAGGCAGCTTCAGCCCCAAGACACAGGAAGGTTTAAACCCAGGGACAATGAAGAAAGTGGGGTGTCTGAACCTGGGAAGATCAAGGGAACATCAGCTAACTAGGAATGCCAGACCCAGCTGTGCTGAGGAGATGTGACTGGGCGAGAAAGAACCAGCTCAAACCTGATGAGTGCAGAAGCAGTAGGATGGGGACATTTGCTGAGGTCACTTACAGGAGGCTGGAGTTCTTTGTTTGGGCTTAAGGTCAGAGAGGAGAACTGAAGGAAGATCTGGGGCCAGGGATACTATCCTCAGCTTTCCCCCACCCACCAATGCACAGGCAAACACAAAAGAATTTAAAAATAGAAAGCTACTATGGGAATAGAGAAGAACAGGATTCATCTTCAGAGGAGGGTAGTGAAGAAAAGAAACTTACTTCTACCCCAAAGGGTAATGTCAAATGGTCACCTTTCCAAAAAGAATTCATAGAATAACTTTAAAAAAGATGTTAAAAATCAAATGAAAGGGATGCCTAGGTGATGCAGTGAATAGAGCACCCACCCTTAAGTCAGGACGACCTAGCTCAAATCTGACCTCAGACACTTAACACTTACTAGTTGTGTGTGACTTGGGCAAGTCACTTAACCCCAACTGTCCAGCCCTACCCCCTCCAAAAAGCAAAAAAAAAAAAACAACAATTATAATCAAATGAGAGATACTGAGGAAAAACAAAACAAAAACAAAAAAAAGAACAATTCAAGAAAAACAAGATTATGAAAAGAAAGTCAATCAATTAGAAAAGGAGACCTAGAATGTTAAGGAAGAAAATGACTTCTTGAAAATCAAAATGGGACAAGGGGAAGCCAGTAAAGTCATAAGAGACTAAAAAATAGTAAAACAAAATACAGAGAATGAAAAGTAGAAGATAATGTGAAACATCTCATAAGGAAAACAACTTATTGATGTGGAGCCAAGATGGCACAGTCAAAGCAGGAATGCACCTGAATTCCCCAATGAATTTCTTCAATAACATCTAAAAAGTGAATCTGAATGGTTTTTAGAGTGGCAGAATCCACTGGGAGATGGGCAGTGGCAAATTTCCAGCCCAGAAAATTGCAGAAGGGTATGATTTGTTGTGCAAGGAAAGGGAGCATCAAGCATGGAGAGTGAAGCACTGGAGGGGGGGGGTGGGGTGGGGTTGTGCTGCACCAGCACTGACCTATTCATAGCAGAGCTGGCATAAGCCTGGGTGAACTGATTCACCCACTGCAGGGGAAATTCCGAAACCTCTCATCACAGGATAGAGGTCTATTCAGAACTTGGTAAGACACAAGTGCAGGGCCTGCAGCAGCAGTAATAGCTACTCCTGGGGCTAACAGCCCACAGCCTGGAAGTTTAAAATTCATCTACTTGAACTTCCAGGTGGAGTAAGATGGTAGAGTAAATCTTAACTGCACTCATCTTTCTCTCTAACCCTGATAAACATAGAGGATATTGTGACAGGGTAAAATCTTTAAATAGTGGAACCAGCTGGATGCTTGGGAGTCCTAGAAGAAGGGGTGGCTGTGGCTGTACTGAGGTTAAAGTGCAGGACAGGAGGCATACTCAAAAGCCCCATTTCAGCTGACAAAGGGGAGATCCCAAACCCCAGGGGCCAGCAAGCATGAACACCAGAAGCCCAGGTGTCCCTTTGCACAACCAGGGCAATCTGCAGGTACCAGTGTGGTTCCAGGCACCAGCAGCTAAGACTGTCTGAACTCTAGCCCAGGGACATGGAAGAGGAATCCTGAAGTGACCAGACCAATCCCCCCACACACATCACACTGTGAACTTCAGTGTAACCCCAGGGAAATGCCAAAAATCTGGCTTTGGCCTCAATCTAGAGACTCAGAGGCCACAACACACAAAACCAATAACCAGGCCCCTAACTCCCAGAATAAGAAGTGTGGGTGAAAGCCCTCTGTATCCCAGAAGCAAAGACCCATTTTAACAGCCAAGAAATAGGCAATCACAATGGGCAAAAAGCAAATTGGAAAAACAAAGACTTTAGAATCCTATTATGGTGAGCAATTTAGAACTATGTCCAAAGGGCTGCAAAAACGTACATGCCATTTGACCCAGCAATACCACTTCTAGGAAAAAAAAAATACTGCTTCTAGGGCTGAATTCCAAAGAGATTTTACAAGTGTGGAAAGGACCAGTATGTATTCAAATGTTTATAGCAGCTCTTTTTGTGTTAGCAAAGATTTGGAAATCCAGGGGATGCTCTTTAACTGGGGAATGAATAAACAAGTTGTGGTATATGAATGTAATGGAATACTATCGTGCTATAAGAAATAAGGAGCAGACAGATGTCATAATAATCTGGAGAGACTTACATAAGCTGATGCTGAGTGAGAGGAGCAGAACCAGGAGAGCACTGTACATAATTACAAACACATTATATCTGTAATGACTTATTTTGATAGACTGGGCTCATTTCAGCAATGCAAGGTTAAAGGGCAAATCCAACAAACTCATGACAGAAAAGACTATCCATATCCAGAGAAAGATTTATGGAGTCTGAATGCAGATTGGAGCAAACTACTTGCTCTCTCTCCTTTTTATTTTGTTTTGCTCCTTCTTTCTCATTGTTAATTCCATTGAATATAATCCTTCTTTACAACTTGACTAATGTTTAATGTGAAGGTATTTGTAGAACCTATATTAGATTGCATGTTGCCATGGGGGGTGGGGAGGAGAAATGAGAGGGAGGGGGATAAAATTTGGAACTCAAAAAAGGCAAGGGATAACTGTTACAATGAAAGGGAAGAACAGGAACGCAAAGGAAATGGATCAACCTTACTCTCATTGAATTTGGCTTAGGAAGGGAACAACACACTCTAAATTGGGTATCTTGCCCAACAGGAGAGTAGGGAGGAAGGGAATGAGAAGGGGGATGATGGAGGGGAGGACAGGTTGGAGAGGAGGGTTGTTAGAAGTACACAGTTTTGTAATGGGGCAGGGACAAAGTAGAGAATAGAACAAGTGGGGGACGGGATAGGATGGAGAGAAATGTAGCCAGTCTTTCACAATGTGTCCATTTTGGAGATGTTTTGTATAACTACACATATATGGCCTGTATTGAATTGCTTGTCTTTCCAGTGGGGGTGGGTGATGAGGGAGGAAAGGAAAGAATCTAGAATTTAAAGTTTTAAAATCAAATGTTTTTTAAAAATTGCATATATAATTATAATTATTATTGTTGTTATTTACATGCAACTGGGAAATAAGATATACAGGTATTGGAGTAAAGAGATCCATCTTGCCCTACTGGAAAGTCAGAGAGGTGATGGGGGAGTGTATAGGAAAGAGCAGAATGCGGGAGGGGGTATACAGTGTGATCGCTGTTTTGGGGTGGTGGGTAGGGGTAAGACTGGGAGAAAATTTGTAACTCAAAATCTTATGGAAATGAATGATATAAACTGAAAATAAACAAAAGTTAATTTTAAAAAGAGTAGACATTTAATGAATTGTCAGACTTTCAGGACTTTGTTAAAAAAGAAAACAAACAACAAAACTGAACTTAGTAAAAGATTTGACATACAAAAAGTCAAGAGAGACATAAGGTAAAAAGACTAATTACAAGGGACTCAGTAAGGACAGGCCAAATGGATGTCAACTTAGTTTTGATAACATCAAATATTTTGGAGGATTCCTACCTGGATTTCCTGGACTTGGAAAATTATTGCAAAGAAAATCCTTTCAGCTACTACTTAAGGTCTTGCAGAGATCATGGGACATTCTTGACCATTTTCACTGATTCAATGAGTGTCAGGTTCTGGACTAGAACCCAATCTATAACAACTAAAAAGCATGTTCTCTATTCAATGAAGCATGCAATACTTCAAACCAACCCTCAAATGATGAAGAGATTAAGGTCTCTATTGATATAACTAGTATGTCTTTCCAGAGGAAAAAACAAAAAGAGGGGTGAGTAATCATGGCAAAATGTAAATCACTGAACATCATAAAATGAGTGGATTTGACTGGATACCTTTGAAGATGCCTTCTATCTTTGCTGTTTTTTTTTCCTAAGGAGGAAGGTGAGGCAATTGGGGTTAAGAAAGGTCACACGGCTAGTATGTGTGTGTGTGTGTGTGTGTGTGTGTGTGTGTGTGTGTGTGTGTGTGTGTTTGTATTGTGTCTGAAGCTGGATTTGAACTCAGGTCCTACTGGCTCCAGGGCCAGTGCTGTATTCACTGTTCCACCTAGCTGCTCCAGCCTTCTGTCTTTGAATAGATGATCTATGATCTGCCACCCAATTACATATTTTGAATGAGTTATATTTGTCTCTTTTCTTATGACACTGCCATAAATTCTTATGTGAGCTCCTTTTGAGTAGGGAACACTAAGTTCTTCATATTTGTTTTCCCACTCTCCCATCTCCCTTCTACTTCAACAACTTAATTTGTGTATATAATTCATTTGTAATTCATAAACTGAAAAGTTTATGGAGATAACAAAAATAAGTTTTCATATCACCAGAGTGTCTCAAAAGAGATTTAAAGTAACACCAATTAAGCAAAATATTGTGATTATTCATACATTGACTGTCTTTAGTATTTGAAAGATCACGTTTTCTTATATGTCATATTTAGTAAAAGTTGTTGATAACCAAGGAATTGAAAATTTGAAGAACATTTCTATAAAAATGCCTATTATGAAAATGTAGATGGAATCTTCCACTCTTCTGTAGTCTGTAAGTTAAAATTGCAGAAATGACCTTTCCTTTTATGCTTTTGTTTTCTTGATGTGAAAGCTCAGATGATCTTTCTCTACACTAGTTATATTCACTTTTATGAGAAAGCTGACCTTTGTAGGAATTTAGATATGGTTAGAATGCAAATTCACAAGCTACTTTCAGTGTAATATGTCAAAAAGAAATAAAATGAGCAATCAGCATACAACTTGACAAAAAGAGGTCAATGCATGTGCTTTACATTACTCAGGTGAGGAGAAAAACAAGAACAGCAACAACAAAAAAAGACAAAAGCAAAAACAAGGAAACAAAAAAAATGGAGTTATTTCTTAGTACTGTGTAATGAAAGAAGATGAACTATTTACATGGAAAAAAAATAATTGTAAGTTATGAGACTTCTCAGTATGAGGACAGTTGAAAGGAATATATGTGTGTGTATATGTATATGTGTATATGTATATATGTATGCATACGTATGTATGCATGGGAGGGTTTATGTGTGTACAAATACATTTGTGAGTGTGTGGATATATGTGTACAGGTATACATAGATAGAGGGTAGAGGATGTGTTGAATAAGAAGGGTAAATATCTAAAAAATATAATTAAAAGGTGAAAGAGGAATATAATCCAAGAAGGAGAAAGGGAGAGATAGAATAGGATAAAGTATCTCATATAAAAGATGCAAGAAAAAAACTGTTAAAATGAAGGGGAAGAGTAGGAAGGTAAAAGGGAATGGGTTAGCTTTAATCTCGTTGAATTTGGCTTAAGGAGGGAATAACATACACACTCAATTGGGCATCTTATCCTACAAGAAAGTAGGGGGAGAGGGGATAAGGGGTAGGTGATAGAAGGGAGGGCAGATTGGGGGAGAGGGTAGTTAGAAGCAAACACTTTTGAAAAGGGACAAGGTCAAAGGACAAAAATAGAATAAGTGGTGAGTGGGAGAGTTTGGGGTTTTGAAATATAAGTAGTCTTTCTCAATATAACTGCTTTGGAAGCATTTTGTGTTACTACACATGTACAACCTATATTGAATTGCTTGCCTTTCCAGTGGAGGTGGGTGAGGAGAGAAGAAGGGAGAAGAATCTGGAAATCAAAGTTTTAAAAAAGAATATTTTAAAAAATTGTTTTTTTTCACATTCAACTGGGAAATAAGACATACAGGCTCTGGCATATAGAAATCCATCTTGCCCTACTAGAAAGTTGTGGGCGAGGGGGGTGGGGTTTGGTGGAGGATATAAGAGAGGACAGATTGGGGGAAGAGGTATTCAGTAGGATTGCTGTCTTGGAGTGGGGGTAAGGGAAAGACAGGAGAAAAATAGGTAACTCAAAATCTTGAGGAACTTAATGCTTGATGCTAAAAATAAATATATAGAAAAAAAGAGAAGGAACTTCAAAATATTACTGACAATGGATCTTAACTAATCAATAGAAATTTCTGAGTAATTATATAGTATATCAAGTATTAAAAACAAATATATTCCTAAACCATTGAACTTATCACATTGCAAATCATGTATCACAATTTCAGTAACCACTTTAATTTAAAAAAAAATGGTTGTTACATTGAAAGAGTTTGGGTTCAATTAGCAATAGGATAATGATTCTTTTGTAATCTAGGGCCCTAACTTTTATGATATTACTTTACTTCGGGATTTTTCTTTTCTTTTCTCTTCTCTCTTTTTTCTTTTAAAAAAAATTATCCAACTTAGACAATGGAATAATCTTTTTTTTTTTTTGAGAATACATTCTATGTGGGGGCGGAGCCAAGAAGGAGGCGTAGCAGCAGCAACATATCGCAGCTCTCACATAGCCACCCCCAAATACCCATAAAATAGGACTCTAAACCAATCCTGGAACTCCCAAACACACACAAAGATACTTCCCACTAAAGTCAGCTCTGCTATGAGGAACCATATCAGCACAAAACCAGCCTGGCCTGAAGCCACGGCTGTGCCCCGGGAGTGGCTGGACAGGAAGAGCTGAGGAGCCTCTCAGCTGAGCGGATTAGCAGCAGCTGTGAGTGGGATTTGTGAAAGGGGGAGATAAGCAGTCCAG
>JAQQSU010005898.1:0-13669 GCA_028627135.1 Pseudochirops cupreus | reverse complement strand
ATGTATTCATACACACATATACCCTCCTATACAGACATATATATGTATGTATACATATATATATATATATATATATATATATATATATATATATATATATATATATAATTTATAATCCCTTCAACTATCCTTATACTGAGAAAAATTTCATAAGTTACAATTACCGTTTTTCCATGTAGGCATGTAAATAATTCAACTTTGATAAGTTTCTTATTATTCCTTTTCCCTGTTTACTTTCTCATGCTTTTCTTGCTTCTTGTATTCGAGTGTCAAATTTTCTATTTAACTCTGGTTTTTTCATCAAGAATGCTTGAAAGTCCTCCACATCATCAAATGACCATATTTTCCTCTGAAACATTATACTCAGTTTTGTTGGGTGGATGATTCTTGGTTTTAATCCTAGCTCCTTTGACCTGCGGAATATCATATTCCAAGCCCTTTGATCCCTCAGTGAAGAAGCTACTAGATCCTGTGTTATCCTGATTGTATTTCCACAATATTTGAATTTTTTTTTCTTGGCTGCTTGTAATATTTTCTCCTTGATCTGGGAATTCTGGAACCTGGCTATAATATTCCTAGGAGTTTTCCTTTTGGGATCTTTTAAAGAGGTGATTGGTGAATTCTTTCAATTCCTATTTTGCCCTCTGGTTCTAAAATATCAGGGCAATTTTCCTTGAGAATTTCTTGAAGGATAATTTCTAAGTTCTTCTTTTGATCATGGCTTTCAGGTAGTCCAATAATTTTTAAATTATCTCTCCTGGATCTATTTTCTAGGTCAGTGGTTTTTCCAATGTGATATTTCACATTGCCTTCTGTTTTTCCATTTGTTTGGGTATGTTTAATGGTATCTTCATTTCTCATAAAGTCATTCGCTTCCACTTGCTCCAATCTAATTCTGAAGGAGTTATTCTCTTCAGTGAGCTTTTGAAATTCTTTTTCCATCTGGCAAATTCAGCTTTTTAAGGCATTCTTCTCCTCATTGGCTTTTTGGACCTCTTTTGCCATTTGAGTTAATCTATTTTTAAAATGTTATTTTCTTCAGTTAGGTTGTTGACTCTTTTTTCATGATTTTCTTGCATCTTTCTCATTTCTCTTCCCAATTTTTTCTCCACTTCTCTTACTTGATTTTGAAAATACTTCTTGAGCTCTTCCATGGCCTGTAACCAATTCATATTTTTCTTGGAAGCTTTTGGTGCAGGAATTCTGACTGTGTTGTCTTTCTCCCATTCCCTGCTTTGATCCTTTTTATCCCCCAAAAAAGAATCTAAAGTTGAATTGCTATGCTTGCTTTGCTTCCTTTGCTTGCTCATGCTGCCATTCAAATACTTGATTGTTGAGCTCTTTGCCACAGTAGAACTTTGCTTCCAGAGGGGAGAGCTTTGTCCCAAATCACTGGGGTTTTCACAGCTGCCAAAGCTATTAGGAGGGTGCCATCTCTGCAGCCCTCACAAATTCTGGCTCACTGGTCACAACCTCAGAACCACCACCCAAGACAGCAATCCAGATCCAGGCAGGTTAAAGCAAGAGTGATTACCTCTCTGAATGTTTGCTTGGCCCCGCTATGATCTGCAGGCCAGGAGCTCTGAAGCAGTCATGTGGAGGCTACTTCTAGCTCTAGGGGCAGGGCTAGACCACTCCTCTGTCCCCACCAATTCCAACAGAGTTTTAACTGACCTCTCTCACTTTTTCTTTGGCATTTATGGGTTGATAATTCTGGAAACCATCACTGCTGCTTGTGATCCACTCTCCCAAAGTCTGCTGCAGCCGCTGGTTGGAGCCTCCCAGGGCTAAAACCATGAGCTCACACGGGACTGGGCTTGGCTCCCAGCTCTGAGATGAACTCTTCCTGTCCGCCTGCCAGGTTGCCTTCAGTGGCAGATTTGTTTCTTTCTGTCACTTTGTGGCTTCTGTAGCTCTAAAATTTGTTTAGAGTCATATTTTATAAGTATTTGAGGTAGTTATGGGGGGAGCCACAGAGTTTCCCTGCTTCTATACCACCATCTTGTCTCCACTCCCCAATATTCAGGGAATATATTTGTTAAGCACCTGCTGTATCCCTTTATCCCTGCTAAGACCTTTACAGATATCCTTTAATTTGATTCTCACAACAACCCTGGGAGATAGGTACTAGTATGATCTCTATTTAACAGTTGAGGAAAGTTCGGCAAACTGAGACTTATGTGACTTGCCTAGCATCCACACAACTGGTAAGTATCTGAGGCTGGATTTGAGCTTAGGTCTTCCTCACTTGAGGCTGATAGGTGAGCCTGGAGTCTGGAAGACTCATCCTCCTGAGTTAAAATTCAACCTCAGACACTTACTTACTCACTGTATGACCCTGGGCAAGTCACTTAACCCTATTTTCCTCAGTTTCCTCATCTATAAGATGAGCTAGAGAAGGAAATGGCAAACTACTCCAGTGTCTTTGCCACAAAAACTCCAAATGGGGTCACAAAGAGTCAGACAAGACTGAAAACAACTGAATACATTTCTTGACTCTATACACTAAGGGTCTAGATGCCCCTAGATTAGTCCAGAAGAGCATGGACAGGCAGGACATAGATACCTTTCAGTCTGCATTGTTAAATAGGTTCCTCACCTCAATAAGATTGCAGATCCATTAGAATATTGAGGTATAAAATAAAGCTCCCTCATCCTAGAATAGGGCTGCTTTGCTTCTAAATCATTTCATTCAGTTATGGTTCCCTAGGCCCAGCTTGACCCATTATGATTTCCCTAAGCTGAAATTTATCTATCCAACAAGAAGGTATTCTCCATTCCAGAAAAACCCCATGCTGTCTTGGAGATAGAATCCCTTGAGTCTTAGCTCCTCTGCTCAACTAATCAGAAAGGCTCCTGGTAGAGTGACAGGTGGTTGGCACTCTACTTTTATTACTATATAGCCACTAAATTAAATATCTTTTGTCTCTCCTAATAAGAATCATAGTGCTTAGAGATGGATAAAAGGAATTTAGGGTTCAGTTAGCCAACCCATTCATTTTTACCAAAAAAGGACACAGAGAAGGCATATGACTTATCCAAGGTGATACTGGTATTTGCATGCACAGTTCGTATCATAATGCCAGACACATAGTAGGTACTTAATAAATGCTTGTAGCTTGCTTCCTTGACTCCCCTATAGTCTACATTAAATGATCCTAATGTACCAAGGTTAAGCATGGAAGGGGATAAAAATTTGTTGAGCCCCTACTATATGCCAGTACTACACTAAGTACACTACAAGTAATCTCATTTGATCTTCACAACAATGCTGTGAAGTAGGTGCTATTTTGATACCCATCTTCCAGTTGAGGAAACCGAGATAGACAAAAGTTAAGTGCCTCACCCAGGGTCACACAGCTAGTAAGGGTCTGGGGCCAGATATGAGCTCAGGTGCTATTATGATCCCTATTTTACAGTTGAAGAAACTGAGGCAGACAGAGGTTAAGGGACTTGCCCAAGGTCACACATCTAGTAAGTGTTTGAGAATGGATTTGAACTCAGTTCTTCCTGACTCCAGGTCCTTCTCTCTATTTACTTTACCACCCAGCTGCTATTAAAATGCTTGTAACTGCTATTACTGAAATCAAAATCATCAGATTATCTCAATCAGCTCAGCTCCCAGTTGGGTGAGGGTGAGGGGAAACTCTAGGATTTTGGACTGAGATTCAGATGGTTGTCCTATTTATCTCTGTATCCCATAAGCTATTCACTGACTCATTCCATTGAAGCTTCCTCGTTCTCACTTAACACACACAAATCACAAAGCAATTACAGCGTGTCGTAGTTTTATATCAGGGTAAGCAGGCTTTTAAAAACACAACAGAAATCAGGAATTATAATAACTTTAAAAAGCTCCATCTTGGAGTTAAACTTAAGCTAACTGCAGGCAAGAAATTAAAGTCCCTAACAAGCTTTTTTTGAGGATTTCAGCTCCAATCCATCAGGACCACAGTTTTCTCAGGAGGTTGAATAGGGAAAGAGTACAGCAGGAAGAGTAGCCAAGATCTCAGTAGCCAAGATCTCAACAGCCAAGATCGTCCTTGGTTTCCCATCTCAAAACATCTACTGGAGCGCCCTTCTCTCGATATAAAACCTCTCTGTGCTGTTCATCATCAACCTGCCCCTACCATAAAACTTCCTTTTCTCCTCCCTCCTTCCATCCAATCAGAAGCAGCCCCAATGCTAAACTACATTTCCCAGAAGCACATACATTCAGACCTTAGAGAGTCTTTTTTTATTTGCAGAGAAGTTGGTCTGAATACCTAATTACCTTCCCTCTTCTCCTCAAGTAAGGGTAAACAAGGAAAGGTAGCCAGCATAGATAGAATTACTTTAAGAATCAGAATAATTCCCCTTGATACACAGATCACCCCCAAAGTTCACAAGTAACAACACCTGTTATGACATGTCACTGGGGTCCTGAAGAACAAAAATAATAATAACGAATCTGTATAGTGCTTTAAGGCTTGCAAAGTGCTTCACGTATTTCATTCATTTAATCCTTACAACAATCCTGTGAGATAGACGCTATTATTATCCCCTATTTAGAAATGAGGAAACTGAGGCATAGGGAGGTTTAAGTGATTTGCCCAAAGTCATACAGCTGGTGAGTGAGTGTCTCAGCCAGGATTCTAACTCAAGCCTTCCTGATCACAACTCCCAAGCTCTCTCTTCTGCACCACATAGCACCACATGGATTGTGTGTATTTTATTAAGGGAGCAGAGAAAGGAAGGGAAAAGCAACAGGACCAGATACTGGGGAATTTACCTTCTAGTCCTGGTGCTTTACAGTAAAAAGTATTTTGGTGCCAAGCGTTCAAATTCTACTGCAGAGAGTGTAACTCCGATGGACTGGCCACGTTGCATGAATGCTAAACATATGTTTGTCTAAAAGACTGTTTTGTGGTCACAAGACAAGTGATCACACGGAGGTCAGATGAAGCAATACAAGGACGTTCTCAAGGCCTCTCTGAAGAACTTTGGAATCAATTGTGAGACATGGAAGACACAAGGCCACCCAGGTGCCGTGCCTGCATCAAAGAAGGCTCTGTGCTCTATGAGAAAAGCAGAATTGTAGTAGTTCAAAAGAAACGTGAGAAGCACAAATTTAGAGACATCTGCCCTCCAAATGTTCATATGGACTATTTGTGACTAACTCGTGGTAGAGCATCCCAGGCACCTATTGGTTTGATCAGTTACAGTCACACTCTACCTTGATCCCAACATGGTGATGTCATTTTGGTTCTCTTCAAGAATGAAGGACCACAACCAAGCCAAGCCTGATGTATCTATTTTGTGTTTCTACTTCACGAGGTTGGGGCTGTTGTGAGGCTCAAATTAGATGTGTGTGCGTGTGTGTATGCATATACATATATATATATACACATACACATATATATGCATATATATACACACATATATATACACACATACATATACACACACATATATGAGATAATATGTGTATAAATAGTATATGTAAAGTGTTTTTCAGACGTTAACTCTCCACATAAATGTCATTGACACTTATATGTAATCATCGTTTTAAAGTTCTTAAAATGACCCCAAGCTTCTCCCAGAAACAAAGATGCATCTCTTTTGGATACTAATGTTCTTCTGATGATGTTGTATAACCGCGAATAAGGAACTGAAGTTGAGGATCATCAAAGGACAATGGAAACGTGTGTGGCAAGCTGTAACCCATAACAGACAAGGAATTGGTATAAAGGACGCCATTAGTAAAATACATGACTAGGAATTTTAAAAGACTGGTCCTGTCACATTGTATGTATGCTCAGTAGTTTTTAGTTATGTCTGATTCTTTTTGACCTCATTTGGTGCTTTCTTGGCAGAGTTACTGGAGTAGTTTACTATTTCCTTCTCCAGTTCATTTTACAGATAAGGAAACTGAGGCAAGCAGAGTTGTGACTTGTCCAGTGGCACACAGCTAGTAAGTGTCTGAGACAAGGTTTGAGCTCACAAAGATGAGTTTTCCTGACTCCAGAACTGTTACTCTATCCATTCTGCCAGTCAGATGCCCCAATCCTATCACATAGCATGGGATAAATGATGGACAGCCTACATATTCCACTGGTAATTGCCTGATTTCAAGAGATTTGGAGGAAGACTCCCTGCATATTGAGTGCATCCCCTGCGGTAGATTTGTTGAGGAACAAGGATAAAGGTTGCACAGAATTGGCAGGCAAAGATAAGTGGAAATATGCATCATTGGAAGGAATATTCACTTTGATAAGATCACAGCTTCAATTTTCACAGAATAGATAAAATCACGTATTGGATGATGATGATTATTGTTGTCATGTAATGGTGGTCTGGTACATTCAGAGACAATATCAGCAACAAACTAATATTACCTTTCTATGTGTAGGATGCTAGGGAAGCTACTTTCAGAAAAAACAAGATGAGGTATAAAATTGTCCCTCTACCCATCACCATTTTCCCCTATTGCTCCCTTTCTGACTCTCTCCTTTCTCATGGTGGTTTCCCTAGGGGTTGAATCTCAAAGCATCTCAACTTCTTCCCATGCTGGAAAATTCACAATTCACCAGTCTGGGTGTCTGCCTGGAGAGACTTTTGGGGGGACAAAACTGATTCCAGTTGGATGCCAGACTCTTTCACACAGGCTTAAGAGAGTGCTTCAAAGACCTCCCACACATGGCATTCTGTTCAATCCCCTATGTTCCTCAATTCTCTGGCCCAACAGTTCATAGTACTACCATGCTGGTACTATCATAACCTGGGTAGATTTGTGAAATTTGGAGTTGGCATCTTACAGAATCTGGAAGAAAGGGGGCAGAGTTCAGGGTGTGGGGTTGAGATCTTTTTCAAACCTACATTTACATGTATTTTACTCCATTTCCTCTGTTCCTCCTCTCCCCAGCAGAGATCTTTTGCAGCACAGAATGCTGCCAGAGATTGGTTATTGTGGTCTCAGCAAATGTCTACCATCTGGAGATTGATCTCCACGGTATTGGAGAGAAGGAAGAGGAACTGGGGTGAGAGGCCGAATTTTTTTGCAAACCTGTGGGTCATCTTGGTGGCATGATAGGCATGAGGAAGGGACTTCTGAGTGAATACAAGTTTGGCATTGGAGTTTTTAATGGGATTTTAAAATCTTCTTTTGGATTCCCCACCCCTGTGGAGCTAGTCCATGGAGACAACTGAAATTGCTTTATCTTCTCTGTTTTGGACAGATTTGAGCAGTCATGGAGATCGGAGAAAATGTCTAATGTACCATCTTGGTCACATGGGGTGGAAATATGATGATATGTATGGAAGTATGAAGAAAATGCCTTGGAGAGACTGTGGAGCCCATGTAGACGCTCAGCCACTAGTTTCCAGTCTGTTGACCAAACAGTGAAGGGAAGTTTATTGGCTGGTTTCAGAGACATTCAAAAATGTCGGTCAGGTTCAGCTACTTATTCTTTGCCTCTCTTCATTTTATTTGGGCATTCCTTTCCTTGGAGCATCCAATGAATGATCATGCAATAAAAAATGGGGAGCTGTGCCTAAAGCTTCCTTCCCTCTCTGAGGTCATATGGCCTTTAAGAAATAGACCTTTGGTCTTTGACTTTCCTGTTTGTCTTTCAAGTCTTTTGGCCTGTGTTTGAGGCAGCTAGCTGGGGAAATGCTCCAAGTGTTGGACATGAAACCAAGAAGACTTGAATTTGAATTCTATCTCAGATATTTTTTCTGTGTGACCTTGAACAACTCACTTAAACGCTCTCTGCCTCAGTTTCCTCATCTGTAAAATGAAGTCAATAATAGCACTTCCCTTATAGCATTATGGTGAGGACCAAATGAAATAGCTTATGTAATGTTGGTGGACTTTAAAATATTACAAAAATACTATTTTTTTTTTCTGTTCTAGGTGAAGGGAATCAAGCCTTATAACTTGGTGAGTCTGAAAGGTCATCACGAGTTTGAAGAGCTGTCTGTGAACCCGGTCTGATGTTGCTGCCAGTCCAGCATTGATGCTGGCTTTGAGAACAACCTTCCAGGCCCATGTTAATAAAACTTTAAACATCGACTCATTCAGCAGTGGTGCTACTTTTGGACGCGAATTTGGGGAGACTAATGTTACACAGGAACTTAGTTAATATTCTGATCTACTCTCCCTAGAGACTGAGGTGGGTGAGGGAAAGTATGCCCTGGAAGTTCTAGGGGAAATCCTTGTACGTTTGTTCTTGCTATTTCTTTGACATATAAACATCCCTTTTTAAAAGCCCCTCAATGTTAAGTGAGCAAGTGGTTAATTGGACCTGGAGCCTAGTTACAGGCCCCTAACAATGAAAGGAGCACAACTGATGGGGGTAGAGGAAAGTCACTCCCAAACCTTTCTGGCTAGCATCCCAACAGAGAGATTTCATTCGTTTCAGTGTTGTCTGATTCTTCATGACCCCATTTGAGGTTTTCTTGGCAAAGATACTGAAGATATTCCAAAGATACTCCAGCTCATTTTACAGATAAGGAAACTGAGTCAAACAGAATAGGTCACACAGTTAGCAAGTATCTGAGGTCAAATTTGAGCTTGGTAAGATGAGTCTTTCTCTCTACAAGCCCCATGCTCTATCTACTGGGCCCCCTCGCTGCCCCTAAGGTTTAGTCCAGAGAGAGTGGGGCCAGAGCATACTCATTACATCCTTATCACGCTGAACAAACAGCTTTACACCTTTGTGCTCTGCTTTGTGTCTCTGTAGGAGGAGAGGGTTAGATTAGAAGATCTCCAAGGATCCTTCCTGTTCTGACATCTTTTTCCCTATCCCTTTGCTTCATGTTCACCTTCTCCCTCTTGCTCCTCAGCACTCCCTCGGAGTGACTAGTTACCATCTCACATTACAGGTGAAGAAACTGAGGCCCAGAGAGGACAAGTGATTGGGCCAAGGTCAGGTGGGCAACTCATCAATGAATCACACTTCCAGGTACCCCATTTTCAGTTAAGGCCCCTGGGCTGCAAGTTATAGAAGTGGGAAACTAAGAGACTTCCTCCATCACTCTGGAATCCACTTGGCTGAGAATGTGATTTTCCCTGAGAGCTGGGGGGCGAATTCATTTCTCTTACTGAGATGAATTGTTACTGGCAGGTCACCAAGAATAAGAAGAGGAAGCCTGAAAAAAGGGGAGGGGGATAAAAATTCATAATCCAAACCCCCCCCCCTTCCCAGCAATCTCCCTCAGGCTAGTTGTTGTGTCCGGTCTTTCTTTCTCCTTCCTTTCTCCTTCTCTCTTTACATCAACATTCAATCATTTTCTCCCATTCACTCTGTCTCTTCCATTTTTATCTAATGCTGCCTGTGGAAACAGGTATGAAATAAAAAGGCAACTCTGCTTACAGATGTAATCAATTGATTTGGCAGGTAGCCCATGGACACCTAGGAAGAGGAGATCCAATTTACAGCACGGACACTCTCCCTCCCTCCTCCACTTTTTTTTAATGTCTCTTTCCTACTTTGCTTTGATCTTTTTGTTATATTATGCTTTATATTTAATGGTAATAAACCAGCCTATATTGTCCTTTTTTTTTCCTCTTGCTGGTCAGAGGGAAGCGGGTATGAGTCTGTTGTTAATAACGGGCTGTGCTGAACTTGACAGTAGGTTCGAATCTTCCCCCAATCTCCCTTCCCCAGTGGGGTCCTCTATGGTGGGACTCTGAGGACAAGCTGGTGACCTCAGAACAGGTTAAGAACCCAGAAAGACTGAGTGGGTGGGTGATTCAATGAGGGAATGAATAAATAAATGAATTGAAGAATGGAGGCAGTATACATGAATGGAGCAGTAGAAAGATCAGCAAAGCAGGCTTGAACATCTGGGTTCAAGTCTCAGCTCTATTTTACCTGTGTAATCTTGTGAAAGTTACTTCACGTAGGCAACACAGTGGATAGAGTAACTGGGTCTGGAGTCAGGAAGAAGTCAGATCCTGCTCAGACACCAGCTATGTGACCTTGGACAAATTCATCTGTCTTTACCTCAGTTTCCTCAACTGTAAAGTGGGGATAATAGTAACATTTATCTCCCAGGATTGTTGTGAAACTCAAAAAAGATAATGTTTGCAAAGTGCTTATGGCATCACCTCCATGACATCATGGTCCTCTTCAAGAACAAAGGACAAACATCGAGCAGCAACAGCCCTGTGCCTGGTATGTAGTCGGTGCTTAATAGTTGCTTATCTTCCTTTCCTCTCTCTGAACTTGAGTTTCCTCTTCTGTAAAATGTTTAAGATTTCCAGCTCTAGGAATCTATGAGTATATGAATGCGCAAAATGGAAAACTCTGCTCCTTGAATACTTCCCTGGTTGTGTTTGTCCTTCGTTCTTGTAAAGGACCATGGCATCAGGCAGTTGACTTGGATTTAAGTGAGGCAGGGCTGTGCATGGTCACCAGCCTCACTTTATCCTCCAGAGCCATCTGGGTCCAGTGGCCAGATATTCATCAGGATGACTGGAGATGGCCCAGGATGCAATGGGAGACCTGACCCTTTTAAGTGAAGGCCTTTTTCATGTACCCACTTAGAGTGAGGTAACACCTATTCAGTGAATAGGCCTCTGAATACTTCCCAAGCAGCCATTAAAGGTTCATGTTGGAGTTAAGGTCAAGAAAGAGGGAAGAGAGGATATTGAACTCACACCACTGGCAAAACCCTTCCAAGGTCATCTTGCTTCTTATCTTTCCTCTGGAGAGAGTGACACCTAAGTCAGATAATTGCTGGAGAACTCCAAGGAATGGGATGGTCCAAACTTTCAGTCACTCAAAGAAGTGTCTAGCATAATCCATGCATTCAGGAAAGTCTCCCTCAAGTCTAGCTGGAATCTCTATAGCTATCCTACCACATGAGTATTCTTGGCCTCCAAAACATCCCCTTCCTTCAAGGTGATGTAGCTATATTCTATTTAGTTAACCTGGTTTTCTAATATTTCTAGCATTTTATTCTGTGAGCTAGAAATAAATTCTCTTCACTATTTAGAGAAATACAAAACACATTGGATCAAACTCATGGGAGTGTAGAGAACCAGCAGGTAATTGGACTTGGAGACAGAAAGACCTAGATTTGAATCCCATTTCAGACACATAGTAGCTTTGTCATCCTGAACCAGTCACTTTCCTTTTCAGTTATTCAAGATTTCTCACCTGAAAAATGAGGAGGATGGAAACAATGGCTTCGATGCTCTTTTTCACCTCTAAACCTATGATAATATGATCTTATAGTCACTATTCCATGTATTAAAAGACAAATACATTACTGAGGTCATCCACTGCATCCTGGGTCATCACCGGTCATTTCAACTTGTGTTTTGCCATGGGATTTTGATAACTATGGGAGAGAGAGTGAGGCTGATGACTTTGCCAGCTCTCCCTTGCTTAAATCCAATTCCCTTGTGAGTCATGACAACACCCTGTGATGACACTGGTACTCTCCGAGAACAAAGGACAAAAAACAATAACAACAACACTGCTTTGTGCCTGGTACCTAGAAGGAACTTAATAAATATTTACTGACTGGTTGGCTGAACATGCTGGCAGCCAGCAATTAGTCCATTGGGAAACTTTTCTCTTATTTGGGAAAGGAAATTCAGAATCAGTGTGACAGGATAGAACTCTCTCCTCTTAGAACAGTGGTTCTCAACCTTCCTAATGCCACAACCCTTTAATACTCACATGTGGGCGTATCTGCATGCAGGCGGACCCATCTGGAGACGGATAGAGGAGCGGTGTCTCGGTTCCTAAGACCATCGGAAATATGTGTCTTCTGATGGTCTTAGGCAACCCCTGTGAAAAGGTCATTTGACCCCCAAAGGGGTTGCAACCCACAGGTTGAGAACTGCTGTCTTAGAACTACTAGTGAGTTTGGTTGGAAATAGGATGTTCCAAGCAGATTAGAATAAGAACTCTCAAAACAAGACAAAGCAACCATCATGAGATGCAGCAATTCAGACCCATACCCAAAATTCTAGAAACCCAGCTCCTGGAACGAATTCTCTAGGACTCCCATATTATCATTTTTAAAGTGAGGAGGCCAATATTAGATCAGCTTGCAAAATAGTCTCAGGGAGCTACAACTCTCCCAACACCATCATCGTCATCATCATCATCATCATCATCTTCACAGTATTTATGTAGCACTTTAGGTTTGTAAAGTACTTTATGGGGCAGCTAGGTGGCACAGTGAATAGAGCACTGGCCCTGAAGTCAGAAGGACCTAAGTTCAAATCCAGCCTCAGACACTTAACACTTACTAGCTGTGTGACTTTGGACAAATGACAACCCCAATTGCCCTGCCCTCCCCCGCTCCAAAAAGGAAAAAAAATACTTTATATATGCCATCCCCATTTTACAGATAAGGAAACTGAGTCATAGAAATGTTAAATGACTTGCCCAGGATCACATGTGAAGCGAGACTCAAACTCAGGTCTTCTTGAGCCCAGAGTCCTGTGCTCTATCTGCTGCATCACCTACCCATCCTTGTACCTCCATAGGGCTTTATATTTTGCAAGGTGTTTTCCCATGTATTTCACTGTTGTTCAGTAGTGTTTAACTCTTCATGACCCCATGGACCATAGGTCATCAGTGCTGTCCATGAGGCTTCCTTGTCAAAGCTACTGGAGTGTTTTGTCATTTCTTTCTCCAGTAGATTAAGGTAAACAGAGCTTAAGTGACTTGCCCAGGGTCACATGGCTAGTGTTATGGCTGGATTTGAACTCGTGTCTTCTTGACTCCAGGCCCAGCCCTGTATCCACTGAGCCACCTAGCTGTCCCATTATTTCAGTGCTAATGTGCTGTTTTAGTAGTTCATCACAGTATGGGAACCTACCTTGGATCTCAAAGACTATGCTGCTAAAGCATGAGCTTCTGGCAGGTTCTGCAGAGACTGAAAAGGCTTTGTGTATGGGCCCAGCAAACAGCTGGGTCTATTATTTGACGACCAGTCAGTTATGCTTGGTGAGGCTCATAACCAGAAAATTGGCCACCAAGCAATTATTTTTTTGTTTTTTCACCCATAGCAACCCACAAAGATTGTCACAAAGGCATCAAAAGAAAGCAATTTGTGTCAGTGGAGAGAGTAGTCATAGCAATGGAATCGCTCCCTGGCTCTGGCTTCCTTTTCTTCCCTTTCTAATCTTGACCTTTTTCTTAGACAGTATTATAGGAGTTTTTAACCTGTTTTGTCATGTGCCCCTTAAGCAGACTAGTAAAGCCTGTGGACACCTTCTCAGGAGAATGTTTTTAAATATATAAAATACATAGGATTACAAAGGAATCAAATTAAATTAAAATTCAGTTATTTCATCCCCCCAAAAACCTCCCCCACAACCACCACAAAAAGCTCACTGACGCCAGGTTAAGAATACGTGCTCTATACTGTCTTCTACTCCTAAATCGTCTACTCCCTTGGCCTGTCTTTGTTCATACCTTGCTAATCTCTGATCCTGGATTACTCCACCATCTACCTCTTCCATTCTTACTCTCAAGCTACTGAAGCAAGATAAAGAAAGTTAAGCAGTCATATAGACTGTATCTTCAAATGTATCCTATCTAATCATAACCTGGATCCTCACAAGACAATTTCATCCATCACTATTTGGTTCTCTATTTCATTGAAGCTGTTGCAAACCAGATAGATAGATAGACAGACAGACAGACAGACAGACAGA
>JAQQSU010005897.1:0-13669 GCA_028627135.1 Pseudochirops cupreus | reverse complement strand
CACACATATACAATATATTAATATATTATAAGGCTATATGATGATTATTACATATTATAAAGCTATATCATGTATTAAAGCTATACATGTATGTATGTGTATATAGACATGTGACCATATGTATGTACACAAGGTGTCCCTAAAACTAGGGACAAAAAGACTAAGGCTTTGGGGATGTCATACATATGTATGTATATATACATATATATAGCACGTTGATATACTAGCATGTGTTTCTAGACATACAACTGCATGTATATGTATACTGATATACCTACCTACATGTGAACATATGTATGTGCACAAGGTATCCATAAAACTAGGGACAAAAGACTAAGACTTTGAGGATGCCACGTGTGTGTGTGCATGTATACATATATGTAGCATGTTGATACACCAGCATGTTTCTAGACACACAAATACATGTACAGGCAACCTGGCACAGTGAATAGAGAGCTGGCTATGGGGTCAAAAAGACCTGGATTCAAGTCCTGTCTCTGATTCATGCTGTGACCCTAGGCAAGTCACCTACCCTATGAGTCTAACTCTCTAAAGACTGAGCTGTACAAAAGGCACTGACCTATAAGATGTGGCAGTTATGAAATCACACTTTCCATCCTTATGCACGTGTGTGGATGTACATAAACTCATAGATCCAGGGTCTGAACCTGTGATTTCATTGATCTGGGGAGCTCCCCATATGGAGATTCCCTCCCCCTGGTGAACCAGGGACTGAGTCTCGTGGAGAGGCTGAAGGGCTGCGTGCCTTGGATATATGACTAGGACACGGGGGAAGGGCTCGCACCGAGGGCTTCCTCCCTCCAACGCTGTCCCCGATCTGGTCTCCCCAATTACACATGCATAAATCGTAATGAAAACACAAGAGCAGTTCTCTGTGTGTAGGACAGCAAAGACAAATGCTCGTCTTCACATGCACAGAATTCTCTGATGCTTCTTCATGCCAGTTAGAGGCGTCACTATCATCACAGACAAGGATACGGGCATGACTACAGATTGCCATTATTTTTTTTTGCCTGCCTGTGGCACTTCTGAGCAGCTCAAGCACCTCGTCCTGCCAGCCTCCCACTCTAAGACCGGCCAGCTCCTATCTCTAGGATATGCTTGAGAGACCATGAGTCTACACCTTTCCATCATCTCAAGGTACAGGTTTCGAGATCCCAGCTCTTCCCCTCTGAAACATGATAATCCAAACACAGGGTCCCACCCTCCAGAACTTCTAAGTAAAGTGAAAGTCACATGAGAAGGAACGTTGTCACTTAGGTGAGGTTTGATGAAAAGTGGGCTGAGTTTTAATATGATTCTTGACCCCTCTTTCCCCTCAGCTTGGCAGAGAGCTTGGTAAATGTTGCAACAGGGCACCATCAGTGACAGGTGAAAGCTGGTTAGGTCCACATCTAGGATGCCCTTTGGCATCTGGCCACTTAGAAAAGCAATTCTGTCCAGGCAATCCAATTATTTCAGAATACTGAAATGCCACATCTGACATTGTTCAAAAACGTGCATTAACATTTCTTTCTGAGAGGCCAAGCAGTGAAAAATGACGAGGGATCAGACACATATTGCTAGTAAATGGAAATGCTGACTCTAAAGTGATTCAGATATTAGCTGGGAATCTTGTGGTCATCTTGTTCGAGACTTTAATATCTTTCGGGCAATCAGAATGCTCTCCAAACCAGACTTCTGACAAGCAAACTCCTCAATATCAGAAGACCTGGTTGTATAATCCAAGTGATACAAGGAAGTCAGGGGAAAAGGTAATTGAGGGAGAATGTGCCTCAAACCTGATCTCCCTGGGGCAATGAGACTTCATTATGCCGATGGTCACCAACCCATAGGAAAAGGCAATTGGTCACACTGGGTCACAGATTTGGAGCTAGCAGTGACCTTTGAGACTACGTGGTCTGGTTGAGGAAACGGAGGCCGCGGACAGTGACGAGGCTTGTCCAAAGTCACACAGGCCACACACACCCGGTGGAGCTGGGATTCCAAGCCAGGTCCCTGGCCTCCCAAGCCAGTGCTCTTTCTGCCGTCTCCCACTGACCCACACAATAAGAAACTGGATTTTCTGACTTTGGTGTGTATTGTTTTTATTTTGAGATAAAAATAAATACAAAATATTCCATTCACGCACTTTGAAAATTAGGAACAGTGAACTTGAAAATAAATTTAACAAATAATAAGCTCATATATTTCAGTTCTATATCATAGCCTGGGAAAAGAGATGAAAGGGCAGGAAATATTAGGAGCAGACAGTCACACAGCTCAGGTGCAGGGGACAGTCAGTCAGTCGTTCGACAAATATTTGTGAGCAATCGACTCTAATTCTTCCACTGAAGGAGATGCAAGGACTGCATATGCCTCCGTCCCTGCCCTCCCGGAGCTTACAGTCTAGGACTGTAACAAACACATAAAGACTACAGCAAAAAGAATGTGTGATGAAGACAGGAAAGGTGCAAAGGTGCTGTGTAAGAAGTGAGTGAGGGGATCGTGACCAATGGGAGAGGGCAGACCAAGGGCGGAGGGCAGCCTAGGAATAGAGAGCAGCATAAGCCAAGGCCTGGAGATGGGAAAACATGAGGCAACAAGTGGCTCAGGGGCTGGCCCCAAACTTGGATGTTCTACGCAATGACCACGATGGCTGCCTGGACCCTGATGGGGGCCCAGACCAGAGTGGACACTGACAGCTCCCCGACTCAGGCAGGCTCCCATCTGAATGTCGTGAGTCAACAGACTCGTCCGACAGAAGAGTCCTTGGAGGCAGACCTCGTTTTGGTGTAAGTTTCTGCATGCCCAGCACTCAGCAGGGGCTGGCCCACAATGGGCACTTAGGAAATGTCTGTGACTGTTGGTCTAATCGGCTGATAGAGGGGTGAGGTTGGCATGCAATGCCGAAAGGAGGGCAGGCCAGGTTCAGAGTGAGTGAAGCCAAATCCACAGCTCCAGGCTGGAAAAGAGGGTCTGGGGGCACCAAGCAGTGAATCAAAGACAGACTTTGGAGGAGATGAGGCAGGGTAGGGAAGAAATCAAGAAAACAACCTGGAGGAAAGCACATGATGCTTTGATGTTACCATCTGCTTTGCCCAAAGACGAGCGAGGGGCAGTATCATTCTATATTTCAGTTTAAGGAAGCATACATGTGAGTTTGGGCACCAAGGCTGGAAAGACAGGGTGGGACTACATGGCAGAAGGCCTTGAATGCCATGCTAAGGAGTTTGAGTTCTATTTGGTAGCTTAGCAATCCATCGACATGTTTGGAGCAGAAGGAAAACATGAATGGACAGAGAGAGCTATAAAGAGAATGAGTCTGGTGGGAGGAGGAGTGGGCAGGAGTGGGCATGGGGCCACTAGGATGTACAGGTAGGTAAGTGTGAGGGCCCAGAGGAGGAGGGAGAGAAGATGGGAAGGATTGCATGATAGAAATGTACAGAGGGAGAAGTATCATGTGGAGAAGAGAGAGACACACACACGGACACAGATACACACACGGACACAGACACACACACATGGACACAGACACACACACGCACGGACACAGACACACACACACGGACACAGACACACACAGAGACACACACACACGACACACACACATGGACACAGACACAGACACACACATGGACACAGACACACGGACACACACACACGGACACAGACACACACATGGACACACACACACAGACACAGACACACACACGGACACACACATGGACACAGACACACACAAGGACATGGACACACAGACACACACGGACACAGGCACACAGACACACATGGACACAGACACACACACACGGACACAGACATGCTTGGACACACACACAGATACACACATAGATACACAAAGACACACACATGGACACAGACACACACACGGACACAGACACACACACATGGACACGGACACACACATGGACATAGACACACATACGGAAAGGAAACAGGGGAGAGCCACAAGAAAGAGCCAGGAGGGAGGGTGGCTGAGGAGGCCTGCATAGAGACACACATGAGAAAAAGACAGACTGAGGACAGGGTTTGTGCCGGTCCATCCCCGCAGTGGCTTTGCTGGTATCGCCATGATAACCTTCCCAAGCTGGGCTGTGTCTTTGCACCAGCAGACCAAGGGGAACGTGGCCTTTTGGTACGTGCACCATGGGTTGGATGCGATTAAAGCTGACGGCTGGAGCTGTCCCGCTTCGGGGCTAGGTAATGGCTAATTGTAAATGCTTATTTTTTTTTAAAATAACTTTTGCTTCTTGCAAAGTTCAATAGTAACAACAAATAGTTAACATAGTCGGTGCTGGTTTTCAATTCCTTAAAAAAGAGATCAATGATGAACTTGTCACTGGACTTTTTTATATACTCCCCTCCCCACAGCAGTTTCCGGGGGTTCGAGACAAGTGTAAACATGTCTACCTAGGACTAAAATGGCTTTGACCACACCACTTCAATCCCAAAGATTGGCAGGAAATTTTTCTAGTTCCTGAATCCATCAAAGTTTAATTATAAAGTGTGCACCCCTATTATAAATAGGGGTCCTGGAGAAAGGAATGGCAGCAGATGACCTTTCGTACCTTGAAAACATGTAAAGTTCGGTTTTTAGCACAGCACAAAATCCCCCTCTTCCAAGGAGAGGAGCGTGCAGTAAGCCATGAAGACATTCTGAGATTGTGTTTGTGTGTTTATAAAGAATTATTTTAACATCTTATGATGGATCAGAAGGGTCTCAGTGTCCTCTCCCTGCGACAGGAGAGGTTAGACGAGCATCAGCTAACAGAAGCCTCAAATGGTAAATCAAATCCAGGCACCTGCAGCCTTACTAAGTGGTACCTTTTCTAGACAGGCTCATTCCCAACAACTGGGAATATTTGGGTTGTAGGATTCAGCAGTGAACCAACTGTTCCCAAGGCGGCCATCAGGTTCCATCCCCCCAAAGCAGGCACATGGGGGGTGAGAACACTGCTTCCTCCAAGGAAATGTGCAGTCTGAGCTTCAACAGATGGACATGCAACACCACCACCTAACCCAGGGCTGATGTCTTCCACCCAAAGCCCTCACAGAGGGGAGCAGGCTCCAAGCCTAAGACCACTCCTAAGCTGATCTGCATGTGGCATGAGGTCCCCGTCTCCTGCCCAACTGCATGGTTCCATTCTCATTATTCCAGAAATGTGGGAGGGGGAGAAGATTCTGGAAAAGAAAGGAGGAGAAGAGGCACTCAACAATTACGAAATTAGCCAGGCCGGTCAACCTCAGCTGCAGAGGCAAGAGCCCTAAGATCCAATGATTTGGGGCGACATCAGGGGCTCTTGACTTGGGGCCTGTAAACATTTTAATTAAATTCACATTTTGATTTCTGTATTTCAATATAATTGGTCTCCTTTATAAGTCTGTATATTTTACTTAAGGCATTCAGAAGATTCTGTCCGTGGCTCCCCCAGACTGGTTGCCCAAGGGGTCATGGTACAAAAATGCGGTAGGAGCCCCAGATCTAAATGCAGAGGAGACATCTTAGGGAGTTGAGGTCATTCAGGTTGGCAAAGTCTTCTCCTGCACTGAGAATGCTCAGCATCAGATCTGCTGGCATGTGGGAAGCAGGGCTGGGGCTGGCCAAGGGCTTCCCTCCTCTTACCTGGCTTGAGGGTCTGGGCGGCCAGGTGCCTATGATCGGGGAACATGCCGCTTGAGTCCTGCGCTGCCGTTCTCTCGTCTGGGTCCAGCTCTGGGATGGCAGCACAGCCACCTGGGTGAACGAGAAGAAGAAAGGCTGAAGGGGAGGCCATAAAAGAGTCTGCCTTTCCATCGGAGGTGACGGCTTGGCGTGTGACCAGACAGGCAAGAAGCGACGTGGCAATGGCACGGAACAAAACAATGAGCCGGGATCCAGCACTCGCCACTTCTCTGCGCCCACCAGGTGAGACTCAAGACAAACTGGCCATGCCTCCATACTCTAATCCATCAAATTCCAAATCAGAATAGAGAAAATGTGGCGCACCCTGAGGTCCCCATCACCGGAGGCCGCAGCATGGATTCTCTCCATGCCAGATCACGGGACCCACAACAAGAATAGTGAGCGTAAGCGGGAAGAACGCGGCAGCAGCACGTTGGGGTTCTCCAGCGGGTTCCGCGGAAGCCTCTTCTTGTCGCTAGATTTCATCTAAACTCCATAACTTTGTCTGGCACGTGCCCTAGGGGCAGAGCAGGGAGCAGATTTCAGAGGTAAGTCCAGGAAAATGGGGTGTGAGAGTACTTCTCTACTCCCCCATAACAGTCCTGGGGTTTCACTTGTTAAAAATGAGAGCATTTTTGAATTTCACCTGCAATGTGACCGCTTCAATGGGCCGCCACCTCCTCATTTGGTAGACATGAAGCAGGATTCTAGAGGAAGCGGGGACCTCAGCGACCCTCTCATCTGACCTGGATCTGAACAGGAGCTCCAACAACCTCTTGTCCTACCCAGAGCTCCCAGAGCTCCTGCTGGGAGATTTCCAAGATGGAGATGCCCACAATAGCTCATTCCTCCCAGGGTAGCTCTTAGGCACATTGTTCTAGAGTCAAGCCTAACTGGGGCTCTTTGTAGCTCCCCTCACTGCTCCTGGTTCTTCTAGCTGGGCCCTGGAAGAAGAAAGCCAACCCCTCCTTCCTGGATTTATCGACTACTTAGGACTCTACTCAGCTGAACTTTCTCCTTAATTCTCAAAGAAATTAATTTCATATTTCAGTCATAGGCTTTTAAAAATTATTAAATTTTGTAAATGAACTTAAGGAACTCCAAGTGAGGAAACACCCTTCACCAACTGAGATCAGGATGTTGTTCTCCGCAGTGTCTGAGGGTTGCCTGGGGTACTTAAGTGACTTGTCCAGGGTCACACAGATGTCAGAGGTGGTACTGTACTCAAGATAGGGTCTTCCTGACGCTGTGGCTAACTCTGTATACATCATTCCCCAGCTGCATCTCAGAAGAAAAAGTCTATTAGGCCACGTCTCATTCAGTTGAATGAGTTTCCCTTTAATCAGAATGTTCTAATTTGCTAAATGCGCGTTCTGATACAATAGAAAGATTCTTGACCCATTTTTCTTTCTTTCTTGTTGCTTAGAAATCAGAGGAGATTTTAAAGTGCTTGTTGATAATTTATCTTTCCTTAATGTTTAAACAATGATATGAATTGTTCTTGGTTGTTTTCAATTTTGATGATAATACAGTACAGTAGGAGGAGGGCATTCGCTAGAAGGAAGCTTTGGTGTCAGGGGCTTCTGCTATTTCCTTGTAAAATGAGCTGGTGAGAATGTCTGGGCCCCATCATTTGGGGAAACACATGAACAATCGGTGGCACCAGATTGTAATGGAATATCCCTACACCACAAGGAACAACGGATGGGAGGTATGTGAAGATGGATGGGAAGACTTGTACGCACTGGCCTGGGGGAGGAAACAGTACTGAAGTGCCAGTGGACGCAGTGATTTAAACAGAGACAATACCACGGGACAGAGGAACTCAGACCAAAGACAATGGCCAGTGTTGGTTCCAAATGACTGATATCAATACTCTTCCTTATTCTGATAGGAAACGGTAAATTACCAGCACCGTCCAATGCAATCACTGTTAGCTGGTTTTGTTTGGCTTTAAAAACAAACACACACATTTTTAAGAGGAAAGTACCAAGGGGTGGGAGGGTATTGAATGGGAAGTGATTATTGCATAAGAACAAAAATTGGATCAATTTTTAAAAAATACCCTGGCCCTAAAATGAACACAACTGATCGATACTGAAATCTGCTTGGCAAAGATGAATACAGATGTGAGTCTTTGAAGCGGGCTTGTTGAACAAGTTACCAATGAAGGACGGATCTTGGAATCCTAACACAATGATGACGCTGTCAGTTTTGCCACCAGCATCACAGACAAGACGAATGAGTATTTTCCAAGGAGCTCTATGGCCAAATAATTAGCATAAAGACTCCAATGAGTTTTAAGTAGGTACATAACAAATAAAAAACAAAGAGGCAAAAATGCTTTTTATTTTGTCCCCTTATCCAGCCTCCCACCCTCTTCACTGAAAACATTGATCCCAGGCTATGGCCAGGGAATAGGGAAGGCACTTGCTGTCCTAATCGGGGGCTTGAGCAACCACAGCTGCTGGTCAACACCAATGGGCCTCTATAGGAGAAGAATTGGCACCTCCTGAGTTAGAGGTCAAACGCTCAGTGCTTTCCAAAGCCAAAGCTCTCCTGGCCCCCTCTCAAGCAGCATTTCACAACATTAATCCAAACATCATGGCATTTCTTTCCCCAGTAAAGCTTCTAAAGAATGATTCTTAAGTTCTAACAACCTGCCATAAAGTCTCTTCATGTAACAAAAAAACCAACAGGTAAGTTGGCTCCATAAAACTGAATAAACTGAGACAATAAAATGTCATAGAATATTAAAACAGGTGAGGAAGCTCTCCAGGCCATCTGACCTCAACAGCATCTGTACGAAATTGGCACGTGACAGCCAATGGACTAAGGACCTACTGTGTGCTCCACTGGGCTCAGCAGGGAGGATGCAGAAAGAGGCCAGAGAGCCCTTGGCTCCAAGAGGCTCAGGATGGAACAGCAAAGCAGCGGCATGTCCCTGCCCTACAGAATCACTAACTATCGGATGGAAAGGGCCTCTGCGGCCATCTAGTCCAGCATGAATCTGGACAAGAATCCCAATGATAACGCAGCAGATAAGCAGTCATGCAGACCTTGCTTAAAGACTTCAAGGGAAGAGGAGCCCACTAAACCCCACCTCATTTTGGGGTAGTTCTAGTTATTGGGAAGGTTGTGCCACCTGGGAATCTAAATCTCCCCTTTTCTGGCCTGGAGTCAGGAAGACTTGAGTTTAAATCCAGCCTCAGGCCCTTCCTAGCTGTGTGACTCCAAGTCACTTCACCCTGTTTGCCTCATTTCCTTACCTGTGTAACAGGGATAATGACAGTACAGGGTTTTGTGAGAACCAAATAAGACAAAGCTCACAAAGCACTCAGCACAGTGTCCGAAACAAGGCAGAAGCTACACAGGTGCTAGCTACCGAGATGTTTTTACATCTTTATCCATGAATAGCATTCATTAAGTGTTTATCATGGGGCAGGCACCCAACGAAGGACTGCAATCCAATGCTGGCAAGTCAGACTCTGCTGTCAAGGAACAGGAACGACACATACAGGGGAGCAGTGGCCGGAGAGCGGTGTCTGGACTTGGGGAGGCACGGGAAAATGAAGGCAGAGAATTGGGGAAAAGCGCACTGGAGAGATCTGGACTTTGGAGTCAGGAAAGCATGAGTTCCATTCTCTCGACCGACACTCTGTGTGACAAGGGCCAAAGCTGCTTAACCCTTCTAAGACTCAGTTTCCTCATCCGTGAAATGAAGGAGCTAGACAGATGACCTCAAAGGTTCCTTCCAGCTCTCAAGCTCCCAACCCGTGATCTCGGGGAATGGGGCCTGAGGAAGTCTTTCGGCATGCCTTCTGCAGAAGCACTAAGAGGACGGGTTCAATTCCCGCTCCCAGAACAAGAGATGGGAAGATGGGGAGGGATGTGGTGCTAGCAGTGGCAAGATGATGAGAAGGTGTCCCTACAGGAGGGGGCTGGTGTGACAAATGGCCACGAGGGTTGGTTTCACTAAATACTCTCCTACTTGTCAGGATGTGCCTTGTCTATGGCTTTCTCTTCAATATAGCAGGGTTTGCAAAGCCAGCTGCATTGAGTCACCCTGGGAATGCCCTCAGAAGGTCCCTTGCTCTAGAGGGAGCAGCAGCAGGGTGGATGGCCAGGACATGGCCAAGGTGGAAAGTAAGATGGGGGTAAAGAAGGGTCTGAGGCTTGGGGCCAGCTCAAGTTCGTGGGCCACATATGTTGGCACAACCTTGGGACGATGGTTTCAATGGAGAGTACTGTTGCCTTCCACTGGTAAGCAGAAAGCACTGTCTTCAAAGACAGACAGAGAGGCAGCTTCAAAGGGCAATGCACTGGGCTGCCCTGAGCACTTTAATACACAGACTGGTTGTCCTGAAGGGGACTGGGAAGAAGTCCACCTGGACAGTGGACCTCCATCCAAACAAGCCCCTGTCCCAGGCCAGACCTTGGCCTTGGTTTCTTCCACGCCCGTCTCTCAGGACTTTCCAGTTGGGGCACTGGCCCTCTACAACATGCTTCAGGCAGCCCTCCTGACCTGGCCTCTACTCTCTGCCCAGGATCCCGGCCCATGGGAATTTCCTGCTTTCACTTCTCTATAATGGGAAAGCATTTTCCCTTGAGTTCACCAGCTTTTCAATGTCTGTCCCAACATCAGTTCTGGGCAGCCAATTGTTGTTATTCTTCTTGTCCCGGCCCCTCTGAAGTCCCTGGTGCTGTCCTTTGCCTTCTCAGCCCACCAAGGGCCTTAGTACTGGTGATATTATTCTAACTGGGCCATTCATCCCCAGGTCTCTGGCCTTGCTTCCACCTTCAGTGGATGTCTCCACAGGATAATCACAGAGGCACACTGTTAAACGTCTACCTGGCACTGAGGATTTCCGTCAAATGCTGCCAAAAATCCAGGTACACGTCTTGTTACTACAGTGAAAACACCATAAACAGACACCATATTGAGGAAATAACTGAGCCCAGGCTATAATTGTAGTCAGCAACCATGTCTCTTGACAAATAAGCGCAAAAGAGGCAAGATTCCAACATATTAGGTGCCTGTTTATTGAAAAGGGATTTCCTCAGCAGTCCATGTAAAACATTAAGGGCCGATTTATTCCTCTCCCAGACAGTGTGACGGGAAAATATAGCTGCTTTGAAAAATTATTTAACATTTACTGATTACTATGAGCAGCAGGGAAAAAACTGGAATGCTGTCTCCTTCAATGGAGGCTTTTAAAATCTAGACAAAGGGGTTTGGTACAAAAGAGAAGGGAAGAAATGCTATCCCCCTCAAAGAAAGAGGAAAGAAGTCCAAGTCTGTGAATTCAATTCAGTGACCTAAACATTTCAGGTTAACATAAAGTTCCTACTATGTGCTGGGGAACTGTCCCTTGTCTCAAGATGTTTACAACATAATGGGGGGTGGAGAGGAAAAACACAGGAACAGTCATGATAAAAGGGACGGTGAAGTAAAAGGCAAAGAGATGACCAGGCGCTGTGCTACGGGAAATGGAGAACCAGTATTTCCTTCGCCTGGAGGAAGCTGGAAGGTGTCATGAAGGGAAGCCTTGAAGGTAAGGAAGCACTTTGGCAAATGGAGGAGGGGAAGGAAGGCAGAGAAATAAGGAAGGGCAGGATGAGAAGAGGGAATGGAGAACGGCTCCTTTTTTTTTCTGGAACACAGAACATGTAAAAGGGGAGAATTTAAGATAAAGCCAGACAAGCAGGTTGGAGCCAGACTGTGGAGGGCCATGGTCAGGGGCTTTATGCCATAGGCAAAGGAAAGCCTTTTATTTTTATTACCAGTTGTAAGAAGAAGTTTGCAGAGGAACATGATTCTTGAATGACTTCAACACTCCTTAGGGCATCTCTCTCTTTTTTTTTTAACAAGCAAGTTTTTAAAAATGTTTTTGTTTCTCTAACACCTACATTTCCTGATTTGTCCCTCCGCTATATTTCACCATTATAAAAAGCTATTCCTTATCATAAAGAAAAAGAAAAGAAAACAAGGTCTTGACTAGCCAAATGCTCTTCTAAGTCTGATGTTAAACGCTGTACCCCACACTCACAGCCTCTTTTTCAAGGAAGGGGAAAGAAGGCGCCTTTTCACAGGCTACTTTGGGGCCCAGAATGATCGTTATAATTAGGCAGCATTCAGTGTTCGGATGGTTGTTCTTTTTAATTACATCGCTGTAATCCTTGCACATATAACTGCCTTTCAGACACACTCCATGGGTGCCCAGGAGACAACTTAAACTCAGTACTTCCCAAACCAAACTCATAATCTTTCCCCTCAACCTACACCCCTTCCTACCTTCCCGATGACTGCAAGCCCCCAGGCATCTGGGACACTTCACAGCCTCTGACCCACCTTTTATCTTCATTAATATCTCTAGAACATCCCCTTTCTTTCCTCTGACACACTGGATGCTGGGTCAGCCTGCCCCAAGTCTCTCCTCTCTAACCCATTCTGCACTCAGTCACTACAGAGATTTTCCTAAAGCACAGTTATGACTGTACCACACACACCCTCCCACTCAGTAACCTCCAGTGGCTCCCTATTACCTCCACGGTCAAACACAAAATGCTCTGTGGGCTTTTTCATGACCCAGGCCCCTCCTACTTTGCCAGTCTTCTTGGTATTCTCCAATGCAGTGGCACTGGCCATCTGTCTGCTCCATGAACAAGACCCTCCCTCTCTAGACTCCAGATTTTTTTTTCCTGTCTGTCCCCCATGCCCGGAAGGATCTCCTTCCTCTGCTCCAACTCACATCCTCTCTGCCTTCCTTCAAGATGCTCTAAAATCCCGCCTTCTACAAGATACCTTCCCCAACCCTCTTAGCTCCAGTGCCTTCCCTCTCTTAACCATTTCCCATTTATCCTGTACATAGCATGCTCTGTATATATTTACTATACCAGAGAGCACCTCGGGCCTCTATGTGCACAGAGATCCAAGAGAAATAAGGTGGCTTATAATATTCCTTTAAAAATGTTACCTGGCAGAAATCCTCTATAGTTTCTCTGCCTCCCTGTCCCCCATCCCATTTCCCTTGCCTTGCACTGGACTGCCCTGAGGCTACCACATTAGGAAAGGGTGCAGCAAACAACAGCAATCTCTCCAAAGTGCAAAAACTACTCCTGTTCAAAGCTCAGAACCATTTTCCCTACACAAGAGGCAGCCTGGACCACTGGACAAAACACCAGATTCAGAGTCAGTAAATCTAGCTATGAACCTCCATTCTACCGCCTGGGCAAGTGGCTCAGCCCTTGGGACTTCAGCTCTGGAGGATCCCAGGATCCCAGGATCCCAGGATCATGTGCAGGTCCACACCTAAGATCTGGGGAAACCCGAATGCTGTCAGAATATTGTCCCTACTGTGCAGATGAGGAAACTGAGGAAAGAAGGGCAAAGGACTTGCCTGTGGTCACCAGGGACAAACTGACACATCTGAGATTCAAACCCAGGTCCCCCAATTCCAGATGAGGCTCTCTCTCTTCTACGCCCACCACAATCTGTCTGCCACAAGCAAGAAAGTGGGGATGGCTGCTCTGCACCCCCAAACCCCAAACTCCAAGACAAAGCCTTGTCCATGTGCCACTGTCAGTTATGACTTACGTTATCTATGGCGTCCGAGTTCATTTCTCATCTAAGTTATGTTAGTTCTGACTCATCTGACCTATGTGATATATTAGTTATTACTCGTGCAGGTTACTTATACTAGTTCTGAATCATCTGATCTATGTAATACATTAATTATTCCTTGAGTAGGTTACTTATACTAGTTCAGACTCATCTGACCTTTGTAATACATTAGTTATTACCCATGTAAGTTACTTATACTAGTTCTGACTCATCCGACTGTAATAGTAATCTGTTTAGCAGGATACTTAGCACTCAGTACTAAGTGCTAAGTGTGGAAGGGGCAAACCCTGTCCCACTGTTGAGAAGGCATGAACTCCCCTGTTGATGTGGAAGAAGGGGATTGGCTGAGGTGTGTATAT
>JAQQSU010005896.1:0-13669 GCA_028627135.1 Pseudochirops cupreus | reverse complement strand
TCGGTAAGATCTCAAATCCCGCCTTTAGCCCTTAGTAGTTACTGACCGCGGGTAAGTCACTCAATCTCTTTCAGACTCTGAAATGAGGGGGATGGGCTTTTAGGGTCCTTTCCTAGTCACCCTTAAAGGACCTTTGATATCTTATTTGAAAGAATAACCCAAGGGTGTTCTTAAATTAACTTTGCCCGATAATATCAGAGACAGAACTCCCTGAGGTTATATATACCCCTATCACTTGACAGTTATCTTACAAGAATTAATTGTCCCTTCCCTTTTGCTTTCACACCTAAAATCAGCCATGAAGGTCTCCTCCTATTTTTCCAATAATAATCCTATACATTAAGTGCTCTATAACACTAAGCATCGGATAAGACTCTCCTTATCCTTTTGTTGGCCAACCTTAAGAAAATCAGGGAACGTTCCACTTTCCCATTCTCATTCCCCTCAACCAATTACTGTGATCAAAGATCACAAAGTGTAGTACTGGAAGTGAAGACAGCAGAAAACATCTGGCTTCGCACTGATCTCCATCTTAGAACTAACTCCCAGAAAACACGAGGCAGAGACAAGTTTCTTCCCCCAAATACAAAAAAGAAGGCTGGGAAGCCATCTTTGGAATGACCCCTTCCCGTGTTGGAAGGATTGCGGCATGCAGGACTGTGCTAGAAGCAGCTGGAACTGCTTGGTCAGAGATGATTGTTAAATCAGAAATCGGCAAATCCTACAAATCCTGGTTTGATTTATTGTTTTGTTGACTGTCTAGACTTAAGAAAGTCGTGGAGAAAATTTAATAATGCAGACTAAACTTAGTGTGTCCAATGTACTTTTTTTCCCCCTAGTGAGAACTAGTTGTTAAACATTTACCGGCACCCCTTTAGCAACATTCCACTTCTGTCTGAAGTCCTCCGAGACTGCTTCACTGTAGAGAATATCCTATAATAAATCTCTTTGGACATGTAAGTCTTTTACATGGGCCTTTTATTTTTTCCTTTAGTGCAAATGCTGAGATGCCAAATACTCACTCTTTTGGAAAGGTCACTCATTGTAGAGACTCATGGAGAGAGCACTCAGCTATAAGTAAGCAGCCTTATACCCTTCAGGGTGGCGACCTGTGCCTGGTTGGGTGACCAGAAATGTATTTTATCTAAAATTCCTAGGATCTCATTCTGTTTAGACTCACTAGGTTTACAGACAGCTAGGAAATCTATCAACAAGCATTTAGCATTAGAGAAGAGACTCCCACACTCTTAAGGGGAGCCCTAAAAGATTAATGGGAAAATATTTTGTTCTAGGAACCCACCTTTTCACTAAGAGTGTTGTTTTAAGGATCCCTAGTTTATAAAACTACATATACTGTAGCTTTCATTGATACTTTGATAGCTTTTAAGGTCCTTTCCCATTCACCTTCAAAGGACCTTTGATATCTTATTTGAGAGAATGACTTAAGTGTGCTCTTAAATTAACTTTGCCAGATAATATCAGAGACAAAACTCCCCAAGATTGTATATGCCCCCATCACTTGACAGGTATCTTAAAAGAATTAATTGTCCCTTCTCTTTTGCTTTTGTATCTAAAATCAATCATGAAGGTCTCACCCTATATTTCAATGGAAGGAAATTCTTCCAAACTGAAAAAAATATCTGTATAATCAATCTAGTTTGAGATTTGCTAACATTATTAATCAAGAATAAAGTAGATTGGGACAGCTAGGTGGCGCAGTAAATAGAGTATTGGCCCTGGAGTTAGGAGGACCTGAGTTGAAATCCAACCTCAGATACTTGACACACTTACTAGCTGTGTGACCCTGGGCAAGTCACTTAACCCCAAATGCCCTGCCTTCCCCCCTCAAAAAATAAAATTAAATTAATTTAAAAAGAATAAAGTAGATGTATACAAAATCTCTAAAGTGACCTGTCAGGGTCAGGTGTTTCTTACAGTCTTTATGAGAATAAAAGGAGAACTTTTCAAATAAATTTTAAGTAATTCTACTTGGTTAGGATACAGATTGTGTCAAGGAGTTTGGGCACTGTACTAGAAGCAAAAATAACAGATATCTTAGTAGCTATAGGTGGTGGAAGATAAAGGCTAGATTCAGGAAAATAATGTGGTGTTATGTGTTAAAGTCTGTTCACAGTGATTCAGTCTGTTGATAAAAGGGTCTAGCTAAAGCCAGTTAATAAGAGATTGATCTAAGGAATGAAAGCAAACACAGAACCTGGCTAAAACTCAATGTCTGTAGGAGGAAAAGACAAATAAAATGTCAAGTATAAAGTAGGATTTAAGGAGGCCATTGTTTTATGCTACTGAACTGACTCCATAAAGCATGGTGTTCTAAGATTACTCTGGAATAGTCTATTGATGCATCAACAGACAATTCCAAGTATTACATCAATGCAGAGGGACAGTGACAGGCAGTTCAGTAACAATGTTCAATGTGCAGAAATACGCTAAAATAAAGTGCTAGTATTACCATTGTCTGCCCAGTTGACTGAGCCTTCCACAGTTTAGAGGAAGATTTTTGAGAATTCGTATGACAAAAGCATATACCCTTAGTGTACTTGGATAGTCCCCCTTGTGCTTCCATCTCATTTGAGAGTTGAAATTGTCAGCAAGGAAAGTGGAGATTTTTTCAAACATCCTGCTTCTAGTGAAGTCAGAATTCCTGAAAATATTCAGATTGTGAAAGACTAATGGTTGGGAACTATTTTACCTTCATATCAATTTTGTGATATGTGCTAGAGAAGCAGCATCCATATCTTCCATTTGGCTAGACAGTTTGTATACATTTACAAAACAGTATTGTTTTGGGGAGGCTAGGTGGTGCAGAGAATAGAGCACCAGCCCTGGAGTCAGGAGGACCTGAGTTCAAATCTGACCTCAGACACTTAAGCCTTACTAGCCATGGGACCTTGGGCAAGTCATTTAACCCCAATTGCCCTCCCTCCTCAAAAAAAAAAAGTGGTATTGCTTCTATCTCTTGTTGCTTTTATGTTCATTTAGAGGTGAAAGTCTACAGGGACAGAATAGTGCTTACACAAACACAGCCACTGTATTTTATTTCATATTTTTATTTTATCATTTTTGCTTTACTATTTATCTTTGTTACTAGGGAGGGTTCCAGTTTAGGAAGAGGGAGGAGCCCCAGCCAGGAATGCCTTCAGTGTAAAAACAGAAGGCAGTCACAAAAGTTTTTCTTTTTTTTAAGGAAACAGTGAACACAAAGAGCTAGCATGATTTCTTTAGGAAAAGAATAAACATTAATATAGCACTATGTGCCAGGCACTGTGATAATCACTTTTTATATTAAAAAAAAATTCTCTTGACTCTCACATTAACCTTGCAAAGTAGGTGCTCTTATTATCTCTATTTTATGGCTGAGGAAACTTAGATAAACAGAGATTAAGAGACTTGTCCAGGTTCACATAACTAGTGTCTGAGTCTAGACTTCTTGACCGCAGACTCAGCTTTCTATCCACTATACCACTAGCTGCCTAATTAAGAATAATTCGTACCAAACTAACCTAATTTCTGTTTTTTAAACAATAGAATTACTAAACTGATAAACAAGGGGAATGCTGTAGGTGAGAACTTACCCAACTTTAGGGAATCATTTAACTCTTCTGTTCTATTCCTATGGAAAAGATGGAATGAGATGGATTAAATGATTGCATAGTTAGTGTGGAATTTGTTGGGTGACTGGACCTAAAGGGTAGAGGACTTGAAGTTAACTTGGAAGCAATCACATAATTTAAGTTAGAGAGAACCTTAGGCACCATCTAGTCCAATGCATACCTAAAGAAAGAATGCCCACTACAACATATGGTCATCCAGCCTCTACTTGAAGATCTCTAATGAAGAGGAGCCCACTACCATATAAAGTAGTCCAGAACATTTATGAATTCCTTCGATGCTAATTCAGTGCTTCCCAGCTTTTCTGGGACAAAAAACTCCTTGACTTTCAGTAAAGCTTTCTGTACTCCTAAGTCAGTTCTGGAGTTTGTCATTCATCCTATTTGTACTTAAGAAATAAAATAGATTAGCTTTCCCATACCATCTATTCAATATGAAAAGAAATATATTCTACAGTTTACCATGCGTATACACATAAAAAATAAAACAATGAAATTAATTCTTTCCATAGGGTAATGTAGTTGTTTGTCAAATATCCTTTACAATCCCTAGATGAGCTTCTTGTACCCTTTGGAGGTACCTGTAAACAAGTTGGGAACTCCTGCTCTAATTGTTCTTGGTATCAAATCTAAATTTGCTTCTTTGTAATTTCCACCCGTTATTCCTGGTTCTGCTCTCTGACAGCAAACAGAACAGATCTACTGTATTTCACCACATAATCATCACAGATTTCACGCCAAATTTTTCTGCAAAAATCTGGGGTGTGACAGTTATGTGAAGATTTTAAAAACTGTGCCAGTTTTACTTAAAAATAATTTATTACTAGAGTGTCTATGATGCAAGATTAAGATGCACAGAATGCTCATGAATATATATTAAAATTGGGAAGATGCAAGTCTTACCATATGACATGACTTACTCATGGCTGCATCACCTGCCCGCCTACTCCCCTTGCACATACAGCTCTTCATTGGGTTGTGTGATAATACCATTAGTACTGCAGCATTGTAAACAAACTACATACGTCAGCTTTTGGAAATACATTGACAATACACTTACTCTGGGAATTCTAGGCTCGCAGCTCCTAATGTGGAGACATAAATGAGTATTCATATGACAGTGGTGAATACACTGCTGCTCTGTTTACCTTTTAAGCTGTGGCCTGAAAAACAGAATTACACCATGTAACAATTACATGATAAAGAGTTATCCAAATTTTGGATTAAAGAAAACAACAGGGTGCAATGATTATGCAGTGGAGACAACTACACTGTGAAACCCACTAATTTATTTTCCTCATGATAGGTCTCCAGATACTTTAAGACAGTGATCATATCCTCTCTGAGACTTCTCTAAGCTGCACATTCCTAGGTTTTCAATCAACGGATTATTCAGTGGAATAGACTCGAGGCCTTTCACAATCATAGTTGCCCTCATTTGAATTTGCTTTCTTTTTAATTTAGTATTTCATTTTTCCCAATACATGTAAAAACAATTTTCAGCATGTATTTTTAAAATTGAGTTCCAAATTCTCTCTCTCCCTCCCCATTGCCCTCATTAATTAAGAAGGTAAGCAAGTTACATAGATTATACATGTGTAGTCATGCAAAATGTATTTCCATATTAGTCAAGTTGTAAAAGAAAACATAGACAGAAATAAAACACCAAGAAAAATAAAGTAAAAGTAAATATGCTGTGGTTTGTATTCAGACTCCATCAGTTCTTTCTCTGGGGGTGGACAGCACTTTTCATACTAAGTCCTTCAGAGCTGTCTTGGATCATTGTATTCCTAAGAATAGCTAAGTCATTCACAATTGGTCATCTTACAATATTGCTGCTACTGTATACAATGTTGTCCTGGTTCTGCTCATTTCACTTTGCATCACTACATGTAAGTCTTTTCCAGGTTTTTCTAACAGCATCTAACTCATTATTTCTTATAGTACAATAGTGTTCCATTGCAACCACAAATTGTTCAGCCATTCCCCATTGATGAGTATCCCCTTGATTTCCAATTTTTGGTACCAGAAAATAGGTGCAATAAATATTTGGGCATAGTTCGAAATTGTTCTACATAATGGCTGAATCAGTTCACAACTCCATGAACATTGCATTAGTATCTCAATTTTCCCACATTCCCTCTGACATTTGTCATTTTCTTTTTCTGTGTTATTAGTCAATCAAATAGGTGTGAGGTAGTATCTCAAAACTGCTTTAATTTCCATATCTCCAATCAATAGTTATTTAGAACATTTTTTAATATGGCACTAGATAGCATTGATTATTTCATCCGATAGCTGACTTCATATTTTTTATGATTTGTTAATTGGGGAATGGCTCTTATTTTCATAAATTTGACTCATTTCTCTATACATTTGAGAGATGAGGCCTTTATCAAAGAAATTTTTTTAAATTTTTTTTCCCCATAGTTATGAATGCTAGCTGTATTTGCCTCCTCTCTATTTCTCCCCTTGTTTACTCTATTTTCTCTCTCCTTTCATGCTGTACCTTCTCAAAAAGTGTTTTGCTTCTGACTATTGCCTCCCTCAATCCACTCTCCCTTCTATAAGCACCCCTATCTTCTCTTATCTCTTTTCCCTCCTACTTTTCTGTAGGGTAAGATGTGTTTCTCTACCCAATTGAGTGTGCATGGTTTGCCCTCTTTGAGTCAATTCAGATGAAAAAAAAGTTCGAGGATTCCTTTCCCCTCCCCTACTTTAGACATCTACTGTAAAAGGTCTTTCTTGCATTTTTTACATGAGATAATTTACCCCATTCTATATTTCCTTATCCCCTTCTCCTGGTGCATTCCTCATTCTCATTCCTTAATTTTGTTTTATTTTTTAGAGATTATCCAATCATATTCAACTCATAGTAGTGCCTTCTGTCTTTATAGTCTCCTTCTAATTGACCTAACAAAGAGAAAGTTCTAACAAGTTACAGGTATCATGTTCCCATACAGGAATGTAAACCATTTAATCTGAAATCCCTCATGATTTCCCTTTGCTGCTTACCCTTTTATTCTTCTCTTGAATCTTATAGTAATATTTTCTATTCAATTCTGGTCTTTTCATTAGGAATGCTTTGAAGTCCTTTATTCCATTGAATATTCACTTTTTCTCCTGAAGGATTACACTCAGTTTTTCTGGGCAGGTTGCCATCCTAGTTCCTTTGCCCTCTGGAATATCATATACCAAGTCCTTTGACCCTGTAATGTTGAAGCTGCTAAATCTTGTATTGCAATGACTGTGTCTCCATGGACTTGAGTTATTTCTTTCTGGCTACGTTCAGTACTTTCTCCGTGATCTGGGAGGAGTTCTCATTTTGGGATCTCCTTCGGGAGGTGATCAATGGAGTCATTCGATTTCTATTTTGCCTTCCAATTCCGGAATGTCAGAGCTGTTTTCCTTGATAATTTCTTGAAAGAGCATGTCTATGCTCTTTTTTGTTTTTTTTTTTACTATGGCTTTCAGGAAGTCCAATAATTTTAAAATTATCTTTCCTGGATCTATTTTCTGGGTCAGTTGTTTGTTCAATGAGATATTTCACATTGTCTTCTATTTTTCTGTTCTTTTGTTTTTGTTTTAAAATTTCTTGATGTCTCATAGAGTTGTTAGCTTCCATTTACTCAATTCTAATTTTTAAGGAATTATTTTCTTTGGTAATGTTTTGTACTTTCTTTTCCATTTGACCAATTATACTTTTTAAGGAGCTATTTCCTTCAATGAATTTTTGTGCCTTTTTCCATTTGATCAATTCTACTTTTCAAGGCATTCTTCTCCTCAGTGGGTTTTTTTTACACCTCTTTTACCAGATTGTTGACTCTTTTTTCATGATTTTTTTTGCATCACTATAATTTCTCTTCCCAATTTTTCTCTATCTCTCTTACTTGATTTTCAGAATTCTTTTTGAGTTCTTCCACAGTATGAGACCAATTCTTATTTTTCTTTGAGGTTTTGGGTGTAGAAGTTTTGATTTTGCTGTCTTCTTCTTCATGTTTGTTTTTATCTTCCTTGTCACTATAGTAACTTTCTATAGTCAGAATTTTTTTCTGTGTTTTTTTTTTTCATATTACAGGCTATTTCTTGACTTTAAACTCTTTGCTAAAGTGGATCTCTGCTTCCAGGGTGGAGGGTGCACTGTCCAAAACTTCAGAGGTTTTGTGTAGCTGCTTTCAAAGATTCTTCTAAGCATGTGTAAGTTTTCAATTCTTCCCAGGTAGTATGATCTAATGAGAGGTATGTTTGCTACTCTCTGACCTGTGCTCTGGTCTGTGAATGACCGTAAGCACCCTTTTCTACCCTGGAATGTGATGAAGGTCCCCTCTCCACTGTAACCACAAGCTCTAGTGTGCTAGTGCTCCTCTTTGCCCTGGGAGTGCCTCCTAGGACTGTGACCTGGATCTAAGGGAAGGACTATAGTAGTTAAGGGTTGTGGTGGGGATCAGAAAGGCTTCCTGTACAAGGTGTTTCTTGAGAAGAATTTTGAAGGAAATAAGGAATTCTACCAGATGGAGGTAAGTGGGAATGTATTCCAGGCATGGGAGATAGCCAATGCAAGGCAGAGGAAGTTGGATAGCTGTGCATAAGGAACAGCAAGGTCAATCTGACTGATCTGTAGTGTGCAGCAAGGGAAGTAATACATAATACTGTGGAAAAGGTAAATTGGTATGTGGTTTTAATGGGTTTTAAAAGCCAAACAGAGGAATTTATGTTTGATCCTACCCACTCCAGAGCTTATTAAATAGAAAATAATATGATCAAACCTATCCTTCAGGGTAATTACTTGGGCAGCTGAGTAGAAGATGTATTATAGATGAGACAGACTTGGGCAGGAAGCTAAACTGGAATAGCCTGAACTAGGGTGGTAGCCATAGGAATAGAGGGAAAGATACAGATGCAGGAGGTATTGGGCAGATAGAAATGACAAGATTTGGCAAATGGTGGAGTAACAGAGGGCTAGGAAGAGTTAGGAGTCAAGAATAATGCCAGGGTTGTATACTTGGGTAACCAAAAGATGATGGTGTCTTTGACTGAAAGTTTGGAAGGTAGGTGGGTGTTGGGGAAAAGATAATGAGTTTCGTTTTGGACGTGTTTAGTTTGGATATAAGAATTCTGAAAGAAGAATGAATGGATATGAATTATAGATTGAATGATACTAAACTGATATTTATTTATATGAATAGATGGCATCCAGTTAGAAATGTACAACATGGGGGTGTCTAGGTGGCGCAGTGAATACAGCACTGGTCCTGGAATCAGGAGGACCTGAGTTCAAATCCAGCTTCAGACACTTAATACTTTCTAGCTGTGTGACCTTGGGCAAGTCACTTAACCCCAACTGGCCTGACCTCTCCTCTCCAAAAAGCAAAAAACAAAACAAAACAACAACAAAAAAGAAATGTACAACACGTAGTGAGAGATGCCAACAATAACTCTCTCAATGCAGTCCAAGTAAACTCTCTGAAAGTATGAACTATGTGACTTTTAAATTTGTGTTCTTAGTGCCTGGAAATACTTGGCACACAGTAGATGCTTTAAATGCGTGTAGATTAGTTGGTTGGCTTTGTTGGCTTCCATAACTGTAGATGCATATTGTATTTGGAGTCCACTAAAAACCCCCACTCTTTTTTGGGAAAATTGCTGTTTAAACATGTCTTCCTTGTCTTGTACTTATAAAGCAAAATTTTCTAATCCAAGCATAAGATGTTACATCAGTCCTATTAAATTTCATTTCATTAGGTTCCACCCAATGTTTTAGTCTGTCAAAGTCTTTTTGGATTCAGACTCACTCATCTGGTGTGTTTACTATCCTTCCCAGCTTTGTGTTATTTGAAAATTCAATGAACATGATAAAGAAAACTAAGGAAAGCATAAATCCCTGGGATACTTCACTGTAGACCTCCTGCCAAGGTGACATCAAACCACTAATGACTACGCTTTGAGACTGCTAGTTTATCCAAGTTCAAATCTGTTTAGTTATTCAGTTTTCACCTTTCCATCCTTTCCATAAGAATATTAATGAAATGTTTCATCAAATGCCTCAAAATAAAGTTGTGGGCCAACCAAAGGGCAACAAAGAGACAAATGGTGTGTAGTTAACAGTCTGTGGCATGTTACCAATGGAGAATTTCCCATGAGAAAAGGTTGAACTGATGTATCACTAGCAAAGGAATTAAGTGGGTCATGAAGTAATAAATAATGGATGGACATTTTCTGTGGGTATCTACAGAATATCAAGAAAATTGGAAGGCCTTCAGCAGGTGAAGAATTTATGAGAAGACATGGACAAGCAACCTATAAAATGTGAATGTGTGGTTGGGTTGGGGTCTGTACTCCTTAAAGGGGTATCAACTTTAATGCCATCGTAGATCCATGAAAGTATCAAAGACATATTGCCTTCCAAGGTGAAAGAAAAGAATTACTATATAAAAAAGAACGTTAAGACCAATAAAACTGATAAATCACTGACAAATAAAATTGATAAATCACTAATAAATTTAATACAAAAGAGGTGTGAGACAACACAAATCACCAAAATTAGAAATAAAAAAGAGATCACAAGACAAACAGAAATTAAGAAAGTCATCAGGAAATATTGCACGCAGTGGTGTACAAATAACTTTGAGAACTTAGATTAAATGAATGACTATTTGAAAAGATGTAAATTAACTGGTGAAGCAAGAAATAAATAACATATGGGGACTAATTCTAGAAGGAGAACTAAGACAATTCATCAATGAAATTCCCTCCTGCTCAACTGTATCAGCAATGCAGCATTCACAATGCCTACAGTAACTATAAATATGCTGATATGGTTATCAATCACAAAATGTAACAGGCTCTCAACATGGGGAATATAGCTAGAACATTTATCCAAATACCAGAAAACGGAGTCCCAAAACCAGAAAGTCAAAGCCATCACAGTAGTTATGAAGTTGGCACATGTAGTTAATGTAGTAAACAGCCACATTCTCAAGCCTTCAAAACAGGACAGGCTACCTCAGGCAAAGATCCTCCTCTCCTCACACACAGCAACTGCTTCACATCCACGCAGCTTGCTCCCAGCAGCTCTAACCCCCCACAGTTCCCTTTCCTAGCAGTCCTTAGCAGGAGTCCTTAGCAGAAATTCTGGCTGGCTCAAAAAAAAAAAAGACTTCGCACTGCAACCACAGCTGCTGCTTCCAGTCACTGCACTGACTCTAGCTTGGCTCCAGCTTCCTCTTGCCCCATCCCTTCCTGCTGTGTCAGCAAGTTCAAGGGGCATGGAAGACCTTCAAATTCCATAACTATTACATTTGACCCCAAAATCTTTCATGTCCCATACTTCACAAAAATACATTAACAATACATTTCATTATGTAGGTTAATAGGAATTTTTAGGAGTAACTGGTGTCAACAGAATTTTACAGCAATATAACAAGGATAGCACACAATAAACACAGAAAACAATATTTTAGGGTGGGGCTTGAGCACAAGCTCCCCATCATTTTCCCCTGAACAAATGGGGTCCCAAAATCTTGGGGTAAGGGGTGAAGATCTCTTCTTCCATGGCTACTTGCTGCTGAAATTGGATGTAGAGCTGTCCCTGTCCCAAGGAGGTCCCATTTGAGAGGTCAGTTCTTTAGCCAGCATTTGGAATGTGCTATCTGATGCCAGGTCCAGGTCCAAATGGAGATTAGTTTCCAATAATAAACAAAGTACATTCATTTGGTCAGTCATAGAGCACCAAAAAGTCAAAAGTTTCCTACCTCTGGATCATAACTGAATTACAATACCATCCATTAATGCCAAACACTTTCTCAAAAGGGACAGGAGAGCACAAAAAGCCATCCACCCTTAAGCTACAACAAGGTTAAGATACCATTACAGCACTGAATACCCAAGGAGAGGTCTTTTCTTCATCTTGACCTGAGGCAAGTTCTCAGCAATCTCTGTTCCTGGGGAGAAAAATCTTAACAAAGCCACAATATACATTGCCAGTGTCCTCATTAATTCACTCTCTGTCTGCAGAATAGTCCCAGAACCCCTGAAAACATCAGCAAGGCCCTCTTTCAGGATTTCTGTAAACATACAATGAGAAAATCCTCCTTCAGGGCTTCTGAACCAACAGCAAGGTTCCAGGACCTCTGCAACAGTAGCCCTGTTCTTCACCATCAGACAAAACAACATTCAAACAGAAAGACAAAATACTGGCATTATAGCCATGCCTCTGGTAGTTCTCAAAAGTCCTGGGCAGCTCCAACTGGCCCTCAGCAGTCTCTCTCTCAGCAACTCTGGCCCCCAGCACTTCTCCTCTCTTTCTGCCTCCATGATACTGCTCCCCAAAAGTCCTTCTGGCCTCCTCTGCTTGGACTTTCTCTCTTCTTGGGCCTATCTCTAAATCTGTGGCACTAGCTCCTCTCAATTCAGCCCTCTCTCTTCACATCAACAAGTCCATCCCACAAGTGGGATTTAGAAGCTCTGAGTTTCAACATTCAACCCCAAAACCAAGCCAATACAGGCAGATCTTTAAATTCCATTACCATTACATCAACGCAAGCTCAAAACAAGCTCAGCATGCATTCAGACATGTGCATACTCACAAATACACACACACAGAGTATAGTTGAGTATGCACTTGAATTTTTCCAAACCTTTCCAGGACTAAAATAATTCCTATATTTAATACATAGTTTTTTATAAGGAAGATCAGATACTATCCAAATTTTTATAAAATCAGTAGAGATAGGAACTGTTTTGTAATCCTGGGCAAGTCACTTAAGATCTTATCTCTTAGTTTCTTCATCTGTAAAATGAAGGGGTTGGATTATATAGCCTTTAAAATCCCTTCCAATTCTAAATGTATGATCTTGTGAATGAAGTTGTGAACTTTCCTGAAATGTATGTCAAAATACAAGTCGATAAACTAATGACACTGAATTTCATTATGCAACCTGACTCCAAACAGTCCCAGATTTGTTACACATCGTGTTTATTCACATACTCTGTGGTCCAGCCAAACTGGCCTTCTTGGCACTCTTCACACACAAAGCTCTATCTCCCATGTTCATGCCACAATTATCCGGCCATTCTCCAAATTGATGGGTATCCGCTTTGCTTCCAGGTTTTTGCTACCAAAAAGGGTATTGTTATAAGTATATTATAGTACACATGCAGCCTTTCTTTGTGTCTGTCTTTGACTTCTTCGGCACGTAGGCCTAGCCACGAGACTACTTGATGAAAAAATACAAACAATGAAGTGCCTTTTGTCACATAATTCCAAATTATTTTCCAGAATATTTGAATCAAGTCGTAGCTCCATCAGTGTTGTATCGGCTTGTTTCCCTACAGCTGCTCCGCCACTGGCCACTTCCGGCTTTTACAGTGTTTGCGAGCTTGGCGCTCCATGACGGTCGCTTTGTTTGTATTTTTCTTATTAATAATTTGAAGCAACCTTCCATGTGACTTGTTTATAGGTTATAATTCTTTTGAAAAATGGAGGGTTTTTTTGCATATACTTTGATCCACTTCTCTGTTGAGGAACAGTTTTTAGTCATATATTTGCATCAATTCTTTAGCTATCAGACTTGTAGCATGAATTGTTGATGCAAAGATTTTTCCCGTTTGTCAGTTTCTCTTTTCATTTTGAACATATGTGTTAGTGTCAATTAAGTGATGACCTCACTATGTTTAGTTGTAGGGCCTGCCTGTAATATATACATATATATATATATACCATATACACACATGTGTGCGCATATGAAATGCATTTATGTATATAGAAATGGATATAGCATATATCAATATCACATGTGTATACATATACATGTGCATATATACAGAGATATGTATATATGTGTGTGTGTGTGTGTGTGTGTGTGTGTGTATAAATAAATAAATAAATAAATATATGTATACACACATACACTGAGAGAGAGAAGGAGAAGAAGGGAGGGAGAAAGAGAGGGAGGGAGAGAGAGAGAGAAAGGGAGAGAGAGAGGGAGAGAGAGAGAGAGAGAGAGGGACAGAGAGAGAGAGGGAGAGAGAGAGGGAGAGAG
>JAQQSU010005895.1:0-13670 GCA_028627135.1 Pseudochirops cupreus | reverse complement strand
ATATATATATATATATATATATATATATATATATATAATTATTGTTATTATTATTGACTACATCCAACTGGGACTTAAGATACACAGGCACTGTGGTAGGGTGATCCATCCTGCCCTACCGGAAAGTTAGAGGGGCAAGGTGGAGGACATAGGAGAGAGCAGATTGGGGGGAGGGGTTATAGAGTGGGATGGCAGTTTTGGGGTGGTGGGTGGGGGAAAGATGGGGAGTAAATTTGTAACTCAAAATCTCATGGAAATGAATGATGTAAACTAAAATAAATAAAAGTTAAAATTAAAAAAAAAGAAAGTGAAGGAGAAAATGTTAATGTTGAAGATTAAATGTTTTTAAAAATGAAAAAAAAATTTTCCTGCTTAGAGCATGTGCAGTCCTCCTTCCACTTAATTTTAGCTTCTATATACTTTCTGGTTTCACTCATAGTCAGATCTGGTTAGAGTTAATTTCTTCTAATGACATAGTAATTTGTTAGTCACTTGACAAAGGTGGCAAATTGAGAATTCTAAGTTTTCAATGATTGTTACTTGATAATCTAATAATTATATCTTAGCACTCTTTCCCTCTTTTTGGCATCAAATTGCTTAGCTTACTGTTGTTACAGATAGAAAAATGGTCCTAAGACCATCATTGATGTATTTTACCACTTCTTGAGTTACTCTGCCCTACTCTCTCACCCCACAAATTCAAAGCCAGACAGCCACTGTTTCAATGTTTTTCTATGTTCAGCCAAGATTGTCCTCAAATAAACTTATTTGACAAGCTTGTCACCAGTCAAACAGTCAAAGGCTTTTCAGAACGTTAGAACTTTAGAGCATTTAAACTCATTTGGCTTAATTAAGTAGGTTATCTTCTAAAACTTACCATCACTTCTATTTCATAATGAACCAGCAGAAGAGCATTTCAATAGAGTCAATCTGCATATGTAGCAATTTAATTCAAATTTAACTGTTGCACACACTCTGTTAAGAAGGATTTATTAAGTATCTACTATGTGCCAGACTCTATGCTAAGGTCTAAAAATATGAAGAACAATAAACAAATACACACACACACACACACACCATACATGGATATATAATGTATGTATATGTACATGTATATGTATATGTAGTTCTGCTCTCAAAGAGCTCAGACTAATGATGAATACAACATCCCCAACAAGTATGTCTCAACAAGCTATATAAAGCATAAATTGGAGATATTCAATAGAAGTTTTTTTTATCTGGGACCTGAATGAAGCCAGGAAAGCTAGAAGTTGAAGAGGAGGAGTGATAGCATTTTAGGTGTGGAAGAAAAGTCAATGAAAATATCTAGAGTTATGAAACTGCCTTTTTTTGGAGGAACAGCAAGTAAGCCAGTGTCACTGAATTACAATATACATGGGAGTAGGAGGGAGGAGAGTTAAGTTTTAAGAAGCCTAAAAAGGTAGAAAGGAGTCAAGTAAGGAAGGGCTTTGAAAGTTAAACAAAGGTTTTTTCTTTATATTTGATTCTGAAGACAATAGAAAGCCACTGGAGTTTATTAAATAAGGATATGAAATAATCAGACATGTGCTTTAGAAAGATCAGGTTGACAGCTGAATGGAAGATGGACTAGAGTGTGGAAAGACTTGGGGTGAGTACAACAAACAACAGGCTGTTGCATGGGTCCAAGCAGGAGATGCTGAGGGATTGCACAGGCATATTCACAGTGTCAAAGGAGAGAAGATGCAAATACAAGAGATGTTATTAAGCCAAAATCAAAATTCTGACTCCATTTCTCTGGGGTTTTTCTTATATACACATACAGCATTGGCTTCCTGTTTGAGCCAGCCCCTTCCTGTTATGTCAGCAACAGGAGACAGAGTTCACACCTTCTGTTTCTTTCACAGAGGTTTGATTATTTACTAAGGGCTAGCTACCTACTTACTTGACATAACAAAAAAGGGGTTTTCAAATTTAAATTAATTACCATTATACTAGTCTCCTCCCCTGCCCTCCCCTCTCCTTAGTGACTAAATATATTGCTTATATAGCTAATTGATCTTTTTGGTTCTGTTTTATTATCCAAGACATCCATTTTTCCCCTTCAGAACAGTCTCCCCATCTATATCTGTATCTATATCTATATCTATATCTATTTCTATATCTATATCTATATCTATTTCTAATCTATATATCTGTACACACACATATTTACTAGGAGCTGATTTCATCACATGTGCACATGAATAATCAGTAAATAAATCACAGTAATCTTTTAATTATAGTCTGGTGAGTTCTAGGTGTATTTGAGAGGTGATTAAATATTTTAAAAAGTTTATATTTTACTGAAACTACACAACATTCAGTTAATAATAACTTATTAAGCAATTTCTATGTACCAGACACTGTGCCAATACAAAAAGAGGTCAAAGAGAGTCAGTGCCCTTAAGGAACTTACAATCTAATGGTGAAGAAAGAAAAAAAACAAACATGGATGTATAAACAAGCTGTATACAGAATAAATAAACAAATTAAAGGAGGAAAGGCACAAGAGGAAAGAGGAATTGGGACAGGTATACAACAGAAAATGTTTTGTTTTTTTTTTGTCTTTTTGTGGAAGGGGGGAGGCAGGGCAATTGGGCTTAAGTGACTTGCCCACAGTCACATAGCTAGTAAGTGTTAAGTGTCTGAGGTCTGATTTGATCTCAGGTCCTCCTGACTCTAGAGCTGGTGCTCTATTCACTGCACCACCTAGCTGCCTCAGACAATGTGATTTTAGTTGGGATGGAAGGAAGCCAGGAACACTAGGGAATGGAGATGAATAGGGAGAGCATTCTAGGCATGGAGAAAAGCTGGAGAAAATGCTTGGAACTGAGATATGGAATATCTTTTTTGTGGAAAGATATCTTATTTGTGGAAAAGCAATGTCACTGAATTGAAGAGTAAGTGGCAGGGAGAAAAATACAAGGTAATTAGAAAAGTGAGGGGCAGGTTATAAAGTCCTCTGAATGTTAAAGAACTTTGTATTTGATGCTAGTAAGTCACTAGAGTTTACTTAGTGGGGATAGTGGTGATGGTGACATGGTGAGACCTTAACTTTAGGCAGTCTAGTACAGTGAATAGAGAACTGGAGAACTGGCCTTAAAGATCCAGAAACCTGAGTTCACATCATGCTTCTAATATTCATTTGTCTTTGGGATACTGGGGAAGTCACTTGACCTCTTAGTATTTTAAGTTTCTCTTGTTGCAGAGAAACTACTCATTTACATTGGTAAAGGGAATGTTCTCATTGGGAGTTCCCTATACAAAGGAAAGCAGCAAATCAGCCCTTATCCATAGAGTATGAATGAAATGAGTGAGAAAAACAAATTAGGAACAAAATTTGGGTTTTGAAATGAGACTTGATGAGTTAGGAATCAGATATTACAGGTAGGAATTTACTTTCTATTATGATCATGTTTAATTCTCATTTCACCTCAATACTCAAATTTCCTAAGATTAGATATGAGAAAATTTTCTATTTTACAGTCTGTGACTCCTGAGGTTATAATCTGGGAACCAAAGGAAGAAATAGAGAATGAGGAAGGAGTACCAGAGAGTCCCAATCTAAATTTAGGGCTTTTGTCCAGCTTTCTAGCAGTTAGAAATATATAGATTTCTGTCTAATGAGGGAGATTTTTGAAGAAAAAATACATTATTTAGCCAAGATAGGATATTGTTAGCAGGATATCACTTTTCTAATGAGCAGAAAGAGAAAATGGGTTGAAAACAGAAGACCCAAGAAAATGCAGGTGGATTGGTCTTGATATTCCTCAGACTTCAAAACTACAATCTATAGTGAATGATGTTGAAGGTCTATACTACCAGTACTTCAAAGAGAAAATCCAAATCTTGCCTGAATAGATTCCACAAGATAAGCCAAAATATGATTACTTCAATTGATTTCATAATGCATAATTTGTGGCTGTTGTGTATGTATCTAAGATTATGTTTGCTAATTAAGAGTTTTTTCATTGACCCTGCCTTTCTTTCTTTGGGGTCATACACAAATTAATATGGCTTTTAAGAGAATATATGCACATATACCTATATACCTACATACATGGATAGGAGTAGGTATATTGTTCGGTTCTGTATATATATGTATCTTTATAAATAATCAGTGGCCCTTTTTCCTGTTAGAAGAGTGTGTATTAGAAATTTGTCCTTCCTTTTATAGAATCTAGGCTAACATTTATGACTAGAAACTCAAGTTAAAGTTTATGAGCGCCTCTATCAAAAGACTTTCCTCTTTTCCCTAGAGAGTGTAGCAGGAGGCTACTCTCCTAGTGATTGCTAAACAATTTAGAAATGTAAAGAAGTCACTGGAAATACTTGTTCTCAGACCAAATGCTGTTTTGTGCAGTTTGGTGGCACAGTGGATAGAGTGCAAGGTCTGAAGTCAGGGAGACTCGTCTTTCTGAGTTCAGATCTGATTTCAGACACCTATTAGCCATGTGACCCTGGACAAGTCACTCAACCCTGGTTGCCTCAGTGGTTCATCTATAAAATGAGCTGGAGGAGGAAATGCCAAACCATTCCAGTATATTTGTCAAGAAAGCCCCTAAAGGGGTCATGGAGAACTGGATATGAGCGAACCACAACGATATATGGTTCTAATTGCTTCTTATGTTTTCATCACCCCCCTGATCCAGGCAAGACATTTTTCTTTTTCTCTAAAATTATGGCTATGAAGGTCAATTACAGCCTGAATCCATACTCTTCCATAGTGCCTAGGTTTATAGACAATAGATTTTTGCATCCCCTTCTTAAGGAACCTCAAGTAACTTTGAGGGAAATAAACATTCTAGCTTCCAAATTCCTCTTCCCTTTTAGGCAAGTACAATGTTCAAAGGTCATGAAAGGTAGATCTCAGAGAAAAGGCAACAGAGAATACCTTCCTTCTTCACTTATCACTATCCTAGAGCACTTCAGGAAGGAAGGAAGCTAACAAGTCACAGAGTAGACTATTTCTGTATAAAAACAAAATAGCTAGGAAGCCATATATAATATTCCTTATCCCTCCCCCACCTCCACTGTCATTTCAGGAACTGACCTGGGTTAGAATTTGGAGTTGTACAAAAATCCTATATTATCCAGTCCTTCTGAGTACTGTTTTGGCATATATGTGTGTATGTGTATGTATGTGTGTATGTGTGTGTGCGTGTGCGTGTGTGTGTGTGTGTGTGTGTGTGTGTGGTTATATATGTATGTATGTATGGATGTGTATATACACACACAATTTGTGTATAAGGCATTTCACTTTATTTTTCTCACTGCCTAGTATGGGTGCTGATTTATTGCAGACACACTCATTTATAGAAGCATTTGCTACTTAATGTAGCAATTAAAATGGAAAGGAAAAGTTGATCGTTTTTTTTGTTCATTACAAGGAAAAATGAACCTATAAAATACCACCAATTTAGCAGAGAAGTCTATCTTCACATTTACATGTATATAGTTAAAAATTAAGAGACCAAATAAAGAAAAATATTCACAAATAGTGTTTTCTATACTTACTAAAAGCAATCATCAGTTCCTACCAATCCCAATCTTATCCACTAATTGCTTCCAATTTAAACAAGCCTGGAGAGCACAATATGATAGATAACTCAGTCTCTTAAGTTAAGCTGGGAACTTGCTAGAGTCTCCATCATCCTAGTTTTCCATGTTCATTCTCAAAACACTTTTTTGTCATCTGATTTGCAAAGCGATATATGAATTGGTGACAACCTCCACATATTTGTGCTTAAACTCATCCCATAGAGCTCAGGCACTTGGCAGCAGTGCATTAGAGCAGCACAGAATAAGGGATGAAGCTTTCCTCCCAAAGTGTTTGCATGAGAGGTAAAAGGGATAAAGTTCCTAATTGATCTTTTATTTCTATTTGCCTCTTTGTATTGGTACTCAGAGCATAAAAGGATTCAATTTTTTTTTAATAGATGAAGCTGAAGATCAAAGAGTAAAGTTACTTCTCCAAGGTCACACAGGTAGCATAAATAGGTAGGACTCAAACCAACGTGCCCTGATTTCAAATCTAGTGTTCCTTATTTTGTATTGTACCATCTTGAGTGAAAGGTATACCACACCTCGATTCATTATAAAGGATAGACAGACATAGATAGATGGATGGATGAAAAGTTAAGGAGCATATTGGCAAAAAAACTGACCCCAGATACTTTGGGTTAGGAAATACACTTCATCACGCCATTAACTTTTCTGTATGTATATGACAAACACATGTACATAATTTGTAAACATCTATTCATGTATTGTTACATGTATTCAGTGTGCATATGTGTGATTTATTGGTTTGTGATGGAAAAGGTTTATTCACTGGTAATGCATGGCATTCACATTATTTAATATGAAAAATTTCATTCTTAAATGAAAATTTCTTTAAGGACACAGAGGAATGCTAGTCAAGTCTGTCTTGTTCATATCTTTGGATTAGATCACCAGCATCTAATCTCACACATTATCTTCACTGGTTATTTAGTTAACACTCAATATTGACAACCGTATTGATCAATTATCATCAGTGGACTGAATTAGAGGTACCTTCGTATATGTGATTATCAATGCTTTCATATCAGTGTCATCCTCTAGTATGAAAGAAAGTCCTAATGTTTTTATAAATATTACTCTTAACATTTGGATACAGGTCATCAAAGCAGATTTCAATACTCTCAAATCAATTATATATATACATACATACATGAACATATATGCACATATGTATAGATATAAATGGAGATATATACATAACATACATGTAATATAGTCTACTATGTATAATATATTGCATCATATATTCTATTATTAATTAATCATATTAAAGATATATTTCATTTCTTATTACAGCTGAGTAGATCCTGTTACTTTGTGTTCCATCATTTTGGTTTTCCTTGAATATAGCTGTCTCTCAAAATATCAGTTAAGAAAAAAAGCAAACAACCCTCTGAGGGACCTCATGTACCCACATTTTATCATCAATTTGTCATGGACGAAGGCTGTTTTCTTGTCTTTTTTAAATGAGTAGCACAAGGTGCAGTGACATGTCACAAAAAAACCAGGGTGACAGGCACATGTTTCAGATTATTTTCATGGCTATTTTTACTCTGTCATAATTCTCCAGGGCCTTTCCAGAAGGCTTGCAAAATGTTAACTCCCATTACAAGCAAGAGAGGTATGGGATGCCAACATTTAAATATATTTGGCTTATGCTAGATTGATGACCAGGAGAATTCTCTTCCCACATAAAAGAAAGAAAGGTTTTTTAGCATTGTACACAAGGGAGTGCCAATCATTTTCTAGTACTGTATATAACACATTTTAGTTCAACAGTTTCTTAAAGGAGTGATTTATGGTCTCCTCTGAATGAAGCATGGTACTATTGTTTATAGCATCTCATTCTTTTGCAATTTATTCTTAATGAACTAAAGTTCAGCAATTCCCTGCAATATAATTCAAATTCTTGCACAAGCCTGCCAAAGCAGGTCAGGAATATTTAATAATCAAAGCACCAACTTTCAGCAAAAATATTCAAATAAGCCGCAGCAGTCAGAAGACTCAGGCATGAAACCAGCTTCATATTCTTTTGATCCAAATTGAAAGTGGCAAGTGATCATTGCTAGTATCCCAAGCTGTATTTCTTTCTTTCTTTTTTCTTTCCTTCCTTTTTTTTCTTCCTTCTAGATAAATTGGCAGTAGTGATAGATGTGCATTAAGTCAGGAGATTCTGATCTGTCCTGTCAATCTTCCTTTACAATTATTATGCTGCAGGCAGCCATTTACATCTGTTGATGAATATCCTGGATGCTAAGACCAGAGATCACTTCTCCAATTCTGCAAAGAGCAGTGCAAACATCCCTTTTAAATCCTGTTCTATAAGCAGACTTTATAAAAGAGAATAAGTACCTTTGTGAGAAGGAAAACAGCTTATCGAAAAAGCTCAACTAAAGATCTTAGTCAGACCCATATTTTTTTACCATAGATGTTTATGAAACAATATTTTAAATAGCTATGGTTATGAAGTTATATGAGACCTAGTCAAAAGCCAAGAGAGGTAGGTGCAAGGGAAGCAAACCTTAAACAATATTTCCTAGGATTTATGATAGATGACATTTTTGTATTTCCCAGCAGTATTATAAATTTTAGTGGGGGAAGGGAACTGGTCTTAAATATCTTTAATATCTATTCTTTCCTCATTCTCCATTTTTCATCCCCTGCCCAAGTATATAGATCTATTGATTGTGCAGATAAACTTGGGTGTCAGGCACCCTCTAAATTTCTAGCTTATGAATAAATTGATTTTCAATTATTTAAAGTTTGATGATTATCCAGAAATTATATTTTTCATCACTTCTATTTGTTCTTGCTTCTGTTGTCTATCTTTTGATCCCTTTACTTTTTACCTTCACTTCAGTAATGGTCTAACAGAAAAAGAAAGACAGAATTCATAAATTAGGAGCTAGCACTCAATGGCACTCAATCCATATTTGTTAATAATGGTTAAAATAAAACAAAATAAAGAACCTCTCATTTATATCATATATTCACCTTTCCAGTCAAACTGGTCAATGGGTAATCCCTCATATAGGTAGCCATCTCCTCCCTTCTATGTATTTGCATTAGCTATTTCTGTATGCTTGAAATATATTCTTTTCTCAGTTCCACTTCTTAGAATCCTTAGTTTCAAGGCTTAGATTAGTCAAAAAGCCTCTTCTGATTCCTTGTTAGTACCAACCCTGCCTGAAAGTTCTTTAGTTTTGCTTTGTATAATTTATATTTATTATTTTTTGTCTCGTAGGAAGATGTAAATTCCAAAGAGCAGGGACGAGTGTGAGAACATGTCCAATTAGTTAAAAAGCAATCAGCATATATTAAGCACTTTGTGCAAGGTATGGTATTTAACAAAAAGAAGGGCAGTCTCTGCCCTCAAGAAGCTTACATTATAGTGTGGAAATGTTAACACATGGAAAGAAGCTAAAGGGAATGAGGGGGAGAGGAGGAATTTGTGGTTCCCTGTCATTCAGGCATGATAGAGAAATCTGAAGTACAGTCTGATGAGAAATGAAAACGTGGTTGAGAACCTCTCCCTAGATGGAACTTCTAGGAAGAAGCATCCAAAGGGAGATGACCCAGGGTGGAAAGGGTACTTCCTAACAAGAATATTTTCTTTCCCCAACATCTGGTAGTCTTGCACTTAGGAGGAAGTAATCAAATGCTTGCTTCATTTATTGCTTGGGTTATCTAGAATGAAAGGTATTGTGAGGAAGGAAATTAAATCATTAATGAAAATTATCTTTTCAAGATATTGACTTTAAGAGTCCATGCTAATTTGTTTCTCTGATGAACTTCAAACTGAATCTTAACTGCAGTTATGATTTCATAAGTTTTCTGATGTCAATCCATGACAGTTCACATTAATAAGGAAAAATCAAACAAAAAGAGAAACTTAAATGAACAAAACACCCACTTTCACTATGCCATAAGGCCTAGGTGGATGTGTCTCTAAGCAAAGGTACAAACTCACAAAATGATTCCCTTTGACAAAAACTGATGGTACAGGACCTCGTCAACAAATTTGACTGACATCATTCTCTTGTGAATCCAGTTCATGTCCCTCATCTTCAGAGATATACACAGCAATCTCTTCACTCCTATTAGTCTTTTTCTATCTTCTTCTCATCTCCCACTTATTATTTCTATTTTGGCCAGGCCAGACTTCATGCATTCCTTAGTGTCCAATGGATATCAGAGGAAAAATTCTATATTGAACAGTTAACAATGAAAGAAAGATGGAAAGGGAAGGAGGGAAAAGGGATAGTGAAGGGAATATTTTCCATGAAATGAATGTTTGGTTAGTCAAAACATGAAAAATTTCACAGCTTTTATATAGGGTTTTTTTTTTCTGTGAGGATCCTTAATGCATGTTTGAATGAATATTGACCTTATTTTAATTTTTGAAGGCAAATTGTGTTATATGTAGATTCTGTTTGTTTTAACTCCTATGCTCCTCCCTCTTCACCCTGGTACCTCAAATGCAGCATAAGTCACAAGGTTCTGTTTTCCTATCATTTGTATGCATAAAATTAAACAAAAACATTCACTTCTTGTTATAACAAGTGTAGAAAATGTAAAGAAATCCATCTGAATAAACTGTCGTGTCAGATTTTTAAAAACATGCATCAATTCAGTTGGCCACTTTCAGGATAGATGAGCAGGGATTTTGGGTCTCTCCATATTTTAGTTGAGGTTTCTTTGTATTACTGCATTGTGCTATGTGGCAATTCGTGTAATATGTGCCATACTTTATTTATATAAGCGTTTTTACTGAATAGTAAACATGCCTTCAATGACCTTGCTTTCATGGACTTAATTTCCTAATCCTGTGTCAACATACAAATGCTACAATAAGGTACTTTTAGCTCCTGTAATTACCTATGTTGACGAGGTAATTTAAATGTTCATTTTCATATGATCTTTATTGTATCCATTGATACAATAATTATGATCTTCTCAGAAAAATAGAGATAAAATTATTATTTTAATACAACTAAATATAAATTTAAAAGTATCAAGACAATTATAATATTATGGGTATAGAATTGGAAGGGACATTACAACTAAATGATTAAAAAATTTAGCCTAACCCTTTCATTTTTGAGGTGGAAACTAAGGCCTAGAAAGGATAGGTGAATTGTACAAAAACACATAGGTAGTAAAAGTCAAAAGCAGGCTTTGAACTCAGGACTTCTTATTCCAGAATCAGCATTATTTCTGGTATATTATTCAAATGAAGAAACAACTGAAAAAAGGGACTGCTACTGTTATTTCACATTGTATTCACATGTGAAGAAACTCCATTTGGTAAGGCAGTTATACTGCCATTCATAGGCTTAAAGTGTTGCTTAAAGAATTGTATTGAGAGGTTAAGAGATATGCCCAATGTCACAGAATCAATATGTGATCAATGGGGCCTTTCTTAAAATAAGTAGGATCTATCTAAAAACAAGAGCAAGTATTACCTGTAATAAGGACAAACATTTCTATATTCTACCAACAAAAGCCAGTAAAGAGACAAAAAGAGAAATTCCATTTGAAATAACTGCCAACAGTATAAAATACCTGGTAGTCTACTTGCCAAGACAAATCAAGGGACTATATGAACACAATTATAAAATATTCCACAAAAATAAAGGTAGATCCAAACAAATGGAGAAATATTAGTTGCTTATGGGTAGGCCAAGTCAATATAATAAAAATGACAATTCTTTTGCTTATTAATTAATTTACTTATTTAATGACTTACCAAAAAATAAAGAAACAAACTACTAAGGAGTTATTTTATAGGGCTAGAAAAAAGAATAACAAAATTCATCTGGAAGAACAAAGGGTAAAGAATATCAAGGGGATCAATGAAAGAAAATGTGAAGGAAGGCAACTTAGTAGTTCCAGATTTCAAACTATGGTAAGAAGAGGTAATCATCAAAGAAATCTAGTACTGGCTACAAAACAGAGTAGTGCATCAGTGGAATGGATAAGGTACCCAATAAACAGGAATGAACGACCATAGGAATCTAGCATTAGATTTTAACCCAAAGATCCAAGCTTTTGTGGTAAGAACTCGACATTTGACAAAAATTGCTGGGAAAACTGGAAAGCAGTTTGGCAAAAATTAGGTAAACATGAACATCTCATACTGTATAATAAGATAAGGTCAAAATAGATAAATAGTTTAGACATAAATGTTGATATAAGCAAATTAGGGGAGCGTGGAAAAATACACCTCTCAGATCTATGGATAAAGGAAGAATTTTTGATTAAACAGGAGACAGGATTTTTCATCATTCAGTTGTTTCAGTCATGTCCAACTCTTCATGACTTCATTTCAGATTTTCTTGGCTAAGATATGTGTTTGTCATTTCCTTCTCCCACTCATTTAAAGATGACAATCTCAAGCAAATAGGATTGTTACTTGTCCAGGGTTACACAGCTAGTAAATGTCAGAAGCCAGATGAGTCTTCCAGACTTCGCACCTAGCTCTCCATCTGCTATACAACATAGTCGCTTCCAAAGAGAGGATTATGGGAAGTAAAATCCAGAATTTTGATTACATGAAATTAAAATCTTTTGCATAAACAAAACTAATCCAACCCAAAAAAACACTTAGGTAATTGCAACAAAAATTTTTACAAGATGTTTCTCTGATAAAGGCCTCATTTCTGAAACATATAGGGAAATGAGTCAAATTATTAAAAAAAAAAAGAGCCATTCCCTAGGTGATAGATGATCAAAGTATGTGAACAGTCAAATTTCAGAAGAAATCCAACCTATTGATAGTCCAATGAAAAGAACTTCAAATTATCGTTGATTAGAGAAATGCAAATTAAAACAACTCCAAAATATATACCTTTTACACTTTTTTAGTTTGGCATGACAGAAAAGTGAAATGACATAAAATGGAGGGGATGGAGAAAAATTGAGACACTAATGCATTGTTGGTGGAACATGAACCTATTTGGAGAACAAATTGGAAGTATACCCAAAGAGCTATAAAACCGCATGCCCTTTAACCCAGCAATACCACTACAGGTTTCTGTTCCAAAGAGATCAAAGGGAAAAGGACATACTTGTACAGAAATATTCATAGAAGTTTTTTTGTTGTGACAAATAATTGAAAATGAAAGAGATACCTATCAATAGAGGCATGGCTAAATGTGCTGTGGTATATGATCATGATGGAATCCTATTGTTTTATAAGAAATAATGAGGAAAATCTTTTCAGAAGAATAAAAAAACATAGGAAGACCTTTATAAACTGATGCAAAGTGAAGTGATCAGAATCAGAACTTTGTACACAATAGCAGCAATATTATAAGGATGATCAACTGTGAAAGACTGAGCTACTCTGATCAAGACAATGATCCAAGATAATTCCAAAGGACCAATGATGAAAAATGCTGTCCACTCCCAGAGAGACAACTGATGAATTCTGAATGTAGATTGAAACATACTTTAAAAAAAAACCAACTTTATTTGTAGTGTTTCCTTTTCTGTCTGTTTTCTTCTGCCATAAGGCCATTATGGAAATGTGTTTTGCATATTTCACTTGTATAATTGATATAATATTGCTTACCTTCTCAAGGAAGGGGGAGAGGTAGGAGAGAAAGGAAATAAGAAACTCAAAGTTAAAAAAAATGATTGTTAGACACTTTTAAAACATGTAATTGGAAATATTTAATGAAACAGAATATATTTTAAATTATGTACAAATAAGATATATATCTTATAGGGGATTGGAAAAGGCTTCTTAAAGAAAATGGAACTTTAGCTCAGACTTAAAGGAAAACAGAGAATGTAGGAAGTGGAGAGGAGGAGAGATAAAGTTATATACACAGGGGAAGGCTAGAGAAAATAGTCACAGAGAGGAAAGGAAGAGCAGAAAATATCAAGTAGACCATCATCATTGGATCACAGATCATGTGGTGGGTGTCATGTGTAAGAATACTGAAAAGAGGGGGTGGAGCTAAGATGGCGGAGAGTGAGCAGTGACTTCTCCAAGCTCCCCAAGAATTTCGTCCTTGGGAACTAAAAAGTAAATTTGAGCGGATTTAAGAGTGACAGAACCCATTGGGAGACAGAGA
>JAQQSU010005894.1:0-13670 GCA_028627135.1 Pseudochirops cupreus | reverse complement strand
CAAGGAGAAAATATTACAAGTTCCCAAGAAGAAACAATTTAAATACTGTGGAAACACAATTAGGATAACCCAGGATCTAGCAGCTTCTACATTAAGGGATCGAAAGACCTGGAATATGATATTCCTGAGATCAAGGGAGCTAGGATTAAAACCAAGAATCACCTACCCAGCAAAATTGAGTATAGTGTTCCAGGAGAAAATATGGTCATTCAGTGAGGTGGAGGACTTTCAAACATTCTTGCTGAAAAAACCAGAACTGAAAAGAAAGTTTGACACTCAAATACAAGAAGCATGAGAAGGTAAACATGGAAATCATAAGGAACTTATCAAAGTTGAACTATTTACATGCCAACATGGAAAAGTGATCATTGTAACTGATGAAACTTTCCTCAGAATGAGGATAGGTGAGGGGAATACAAATGTATTATATACATATACATACACATATGTCTATATGGGAGGGTTTATATATGCATATGAACACAAATCAGTATGTGTATATATGAGTACATAGAGGGCACAAGATCAGTTGAATAGGAAGGGACAATACTCTAAAAGGTGAAATTCTGAGGTGGGAGAGGATTAGACTGAGAGGAGACAGGGAGAGACAGAATGGGGTTATTCATCTCATATAGAAGAGGCAAGGGATAATTGTTACAATGGAGGGGAAGAACAGGAAGGCAAAAGGGAAAAGGTCAACCTTACTCTCATGGAATTTGGTTTAGGGAAGGAATGACATAAACTCTAAACTGGGCATCTTGCCATACAGGAGAGTAGGGGAGATGGGGATGAGAGGTGGGATGATGGAGGGGAGGGCAGGGTGGTGGTGGTGGGGTTGTTGGAAGTACACACTTCTTTAAAGGGACAGGGACAGGGTAGAGAATAGAACAAGAAGGGGGCGGGATAGGAAGGAGGGAGATATAATCAGTCTCTCACAATATGCCCATTGTGGAGAGGTTCTGTGTAATTACACATGTACAGCCTGTATTTAATTGTTTGTCCTTCCAGGGGGCTGGGTGAGGAGGGAGGAAAGGAAAGAATCTAGAATTTAAAGTTGTATAATCAAATGTTAAAAATATATATGTACATATATGTATATATAATTATAATAATAATTATTATTAACTACATCCAAATGGGAATTAAGAGACACAGGCACTGTGGTAGGGAGATCCATCCTGCCCTACCAGAAAGTCAGAGGGGTGAGGGGGAGGACATAGGAGAGAGCAGATTGGGGGAGGGGTTATACAGTGGGATGCCTGCTTTGAGGTGTCGGGTAGGGGAAAGATGGGGAGAAAGGTTGTAACTCAAAATCTCGTGGAAATGAATTATGTAAACAAGAAAATAAATAAATTAATTTATTTTAAAAAGTAAAAAAAAATAAAACTACTTTTGATTCATCAGGAATGGAACAATTGCAGTCAATTAAAGAAATAATGCAGTGCTTAGCCTATGCCAGCCACTGTGTTAAACACCTTACAATTGTTACATTGTTTTGATCTCACAACAACCCTGGGAGGTGCATACCATTTTCATTTTTCCCTTTACATGTCAGAAAACAGATATGTAAAGAAATAAGATAACTTGTCTAAGATTACACAGCTAATAAATTTCTGTAACAAGAATATAATTCAAGTTTCCCTACATTTTTCCAGCCTGTTTTTTCAACGTCTATATTTGGAAATCTGATCAGGGATGAGAGGCATTACCTGGGGGCATTACAAGAGACCTTTGGTTTAAACAGTCTTTTCTCTTTTCCTGGTCAGAAATGTCAAGGAAGAGTTAACAAGAGTTGCTATAAGATGCAAACTGCTTATCTTTTTTTTTTCCTTTTTTCACTCTAGTATTACTTCCACATTAGCTGCTTTCCTTTATTGCCCTAGAACACTGAAGGTATAAATCCTGCCGTTTCCTTTTAAAACTTTTTTATAAAATTTAATCCTTACTTTTCCTTAAAACCAATTCTACAGAATGGTACCCCCAAACTTACTAAGATATTTCAGAAGAGAGAGAGTTCCTGGAATTACCCCTAGGTTCCAGTAGTTTTCCTTGCAATCTTAAAATGATTAATCTTCAACTGTTTAATCTATTAAGATGTTTTTAGTAGTTCCACAAATTTTGATTATCTGACTTTTTAAAAAAATGAACTAATTTCCCTACAAAAGCTTAAAAAGTGGGAGTTAGTCCTGCTTACTGAGACAATTGTTTCAAGTATGAAAATTCGTTAATCTTTTCTAGTGTTCTACACTCCTCAGAAGTTTTTCTGGCTGGCTGCATTTAAATCTTTAAAAGTTAACAGAATTTGGCTTACAACACAAACATGGCACAGCCATTTTACATTTTACAGAAACACGAACAGACAAAATGAAAGACAAATACAAAGTGACACAGATAGTTTTAACAACGCATCCAATTACAATTCTAATTTTAACAGAGGTACACAATTACTGAAGCATGTAGTTTAAGGCACAATGTTACAATTTTATAGATATATGCAGTCTGAAATCAGCAGAAGTATGCAAAGAGAACAACTAATCAGAGTTCTGCAGTTTAAGAAAGGATATCCCCACCAGAGCGATCTGAAACAAATTGGGTCATTCGGGGGTCCCTGGAGTTTTCCTCACAAAGAGGTAAGCTGGACCAACTAATGTGAGCTCTAAGATTGGAGCAGGAACAAGGCTAAGGCATTCTCCACCTGGAGAAACACATCTCTGGTGGCACCTAGTCTGTTCTCACTGGTACCAGAGACTGCAGTGGCTTGGTTCTGTGTCCAGCCCCACTTCTGACACTAATTAATGTCAATTGAACTGAACCAGCTTCTAATCTGTGGATGGCCAGAGCAGAACAGAGCAGGCTAGGAATGATGTTGCAGTCGTGTGTCATGTAACTGTATAGTATCAGATTGTAAACAAGTCATTACACATGCATACTCCTTGCCTATGGATGCTGGACTTCCCAACAATGCACAGAACTCTGGCCTGCCTGCCAATATTTGCTTGTTAAGACCTCTCATTGAACTTGACCACATGTGGCTGGAATATAGCATCAGGAATATAACAAAAGGTTGATTACAAAGTGAGGGAAACAGCTTGAAAGCAAGGAGGAGATACAGACACATGTGCTAGGGCCCTTCTTCTATTGGAGGGGCCCACTTCAGTGGGGCTGAACTTTAATTTATATATTTGTGGCTAGGCAAAGAGATTAACAGTATAGTGTAGAAATGGTGGTGACGCACAAAAGCAACAGTGAGGCAAGGTTGTCTAGTGACAAAAAGTCCCTTCACACTAGTACTTCATGTCTGGGTCTGTTGGTGCTTGCCTGAGCTCAGGGACCATCAGTTCCAGAAGGTGAGCACAAAAAATTGTTGTTACGCCAAACTCAGGGTATAGCTTGCTGGAATTTAGCTCTGGAAAACAGTGTCTCCTAATACAATCTTGACATTTATGTGAAGAACAGCAGGACGGCCAGTTCAGTAGGACCATAGTCTGGGAAGGGTAGTAATGTGTAATAACAATAAAGCGGCTGGATTTGATGTTTTCCAGGGTCCTTTCTGGCCATGACATTCTATGAGTCTTTTAGCCTAGAGGAGGGGTGGGGAACCTGTGAACTCAAGGCCACATGCGATCCTCAAGGTCCTCAAGCATGGCCCTTTGACTCATTCCAAACTTCACAGAACTAATTCCTTTTATAAAAGGATTTATTCTGTAAAATTTAGACTCAACCAAGGACCTAGAGGCAACATGTGGTCAAGTTCAATGAGAGGTCTTAACAAGCAAATATTGGCAGGCAGGCCAGAGTTCTGTGCATTGTTGGGAAGTCCAGCATCCATAGGCAAGGAGTATGCATGTGTAATGACTTGTTTACAATCTGATACTATACAGTTACATGACACACTACTGCAACATCAAAATTTCAATGCAGGAAAACATTCACAAATTTACAATAAATTATTAAAGATGCATTATTTAAAAAAACATTTTTAAATGATGCAATTTTAAAAAAAAACATTAAAGAGTTAAAGAAAGTAGATTTCCAAGTGGGTGCTGAGTAATTTTTTTTTAAAGGGGACAGTATGTCAAATAAGTTTGGGAACCTCTGGAATAGATGAGATTATATGATTCTTTCCCTTTTCTCCACTCACACAGGCCACTACTTTGGTTCAGGACTTCATTACCTCTTACCTGTACCTACCGTAATTGCTTTTAAGTTCCTCCCTCCCCCTTCCAGTCTCTCCACTTCCACATGGCGATCAAAATAATAACTTACAACTTTTCCCTGCTCAAGAAGTTTCCATGGCTCCCTATTCCCCCAAGATAGGAGCACCAGTACTTAGATTTAGAGCTAGCCAGGATATCAGAAGCTACCTATGGGAACTCATTTTGCTGATGAGGAAACTGAAACCCAGAGAATTTACACGACTTGACTAAGGTCCCACAGGTAGCATCAGACACAAGTCCTTTTTAAAGTCCCACACCATGCGGCTCCAGCTCATTTCCTGTCACAGTACTGCCTATCAAACATTCTATGTTCCAACCAAAGTGACCGACTTGCTATGTGCCAAAGTGAACATTCAGCCTTCCACCCCTGCGGCTCAGCACACAGGTTGGCTGCCCATTCCAGGAAGGCATCTCCTGGAGCCTCAGCGGGGGTCACACCCGGAATGCAAAGCCTTCCCTATCACCCCAGTTACTGGCATTCTCTCCCTCTCCTCAAATGACCTCACAATGACGTTTCTGCTCAGTTAGGTTGGCTGTTTTGGGCTTCACATCCCCAGGGCTTTGCACTGAACCACTGTTTAATAGGATTTCGAAGTAGAGACCTCAGAGGCTAGTCCTTGAGACTCCCACTTTTTACAGGTGAAGAAACTGAGCCCCTGAAAGGGTAAGTGACCCGCTCACAGTCACACAACCTTAATAAGTGACTAAGGCGGGATTCGAATCCAGCCCTTCAGGAGTGTCAATCCGATGACCAGTCAAACGGAGTTGCTGCAGAGGTCTACACTGAATTCTGATACGGACCTCTCTGGGTGTGTGCCGTGCCCGTCTCTGCCGCGGAGGGTTGGCTCTGAGGTCCCTCATTCTACGCCCTAATCCCATGGGCCGTGGCACAGACGGGGAAACTGAGGCTCAGACAGAGATGTGCGATCTCCAGGGAGGAGCTGAGCTGCGGTCTGGGTAGGGGTACCTGCGTGGGCTGCTCCGTCCTTGGTACTTCTGGGGAGGTTGCCGCCATGCTGAGGAGGCTTTGGAGCAGGGAAAAGGACCAACTCCTGCCCGAGCCTCTCGTGGACGCCACCCCCCCCCGGAGCTTTCTAGGTTCCACCAGTCTCCTGCCTTCGTTCTCCACGTGGCCCGGGCCAGAGCGGGAGGGGCGGGGAGGAAGGGGACGGACTGGAGGTGACGTCATATCTGAATCCCCGCCTACAGCACAGCCTCCGGGCTCTGGAGCCAGACCCTCGCGGCTTTCCGTCTGCCCTTTTAGCCTGGCTGCTAGGGAATGGGAAGGGCCACAGTCTCCGAGTGGAGCGTGCTGAGGGGGTCCGAGAAGGTGAGGACGGCGGCCGGGAGGCCCCAACCCAGGCCCGAATCCAGGCCCAAGAGACCCGCAAAGCCCCCGAACCCGGAGAGTCGCGAGCGCCGCCACCTCCCCTCCCCCCACCTCTGATCCTTCCCGGGTGAGGCTGAGCGCGAGCGCCAGGTAGTTTGGGCTCTGCGCTCCGGGCTCCGCGCTCCGGGCTCCCCTGGCGAGCCGGCCGGGCTGTCCGTGCGTCTCAGCGGACAGTGCCCCCTCTCTCAGTCCCTGAGCTCTAGTCGGTCTCCCTTAGAGCTGCTCTGTTTGTCCGTCCCCTGCAGTAAATGTGTGTCTGTCCGCCTCCGTCTTTCGTCTCCAGCCTTTGCCCCTGTCGGTATGTCTGTCTGTCTTTCCCTCTGGGTGCTTGCTGGCTCCGCTCTTAAGCCCCCTGGTGTAATAAGGAGAGCACCTCGTCTGGAGTCGGGAAGACCCCTCCTTGTGAAAGCCAGTCTGGCCGCAGACACTGACCTGGCCAAGTCGCTTCACCCTGTCTGCCCCAGCTTCCTCTTCTGTCAAATGAGCCGGAGAAGAAAATGGCAAACGCCTGCAGCATCTTTACTAAATGGGGTCACTACGAGCCGAACACGACTGAAAAACGAGTACCCAGCCTGAAAAACGAGTACCCAGCGTCTGCCCCTCTTGCTGCCTTGTCTGCCTTTCATCCCTCCCACCCCCGCTCTATTTGAGTGGGATCGTGTGTCTTTGGCCCCTTCCCCTAGGCCGTAGTGGGAGGAATTAATCCCCTCCCGTCTGGGCTGGGTGGCTGGACCGGCCCCCCCTAGCGCAGCCTTGGTTGGCACAACCCGCTGTCGGGTGGGACCGATAGACACCCGAGAGGGAGCTTGGCCGCGGATTGCTGTGCAGCAATATGCTTTACTCCCTGTGGGTACGGGGCATAACAGGTTACATTCGGTCCTTTTATCTCCCCTTCCAATGCGAGAAGGTCCCGCATTCTGCTGTTTCCCAAGTTTTCTTAAGCATGTCCGCTTTAAAGTGTAGGCACTGAGATTTCCCGAAACCTAGAAGCCGTTTTTGGGAAACAGAAATCTGAGTTCTCTTTTCGGATCTGAGGAAGGGAGAGCGACATCAGAAACTCTCCACCTTTTCCAAGTTTAATCAGGAAGGTAACTTAATGCTCTGTTGTTTGTTTTTTAGCTAGTGGACGTTTCTTTTTCAGATGTTCTGGTAATTTTTAAAAATCAAATATCTGGCCAGTTATCCCTTTGATTTAAGGTTTGGAGATTAGTCACAAACTCCTGCTCGTTTTTCTTCTCAGTGTTTATTGCTGTTGCTTCTTCCTTTTTATCTTCACAGTTTCTACTTCGTTTCAAGCCCTTGACACCTTGAGTTACTACAACAGACTCCTTTGTGGTTATACTGCCCTTCTACCTGGCATACCTTGTAGGTATGTTTAACACATTTCTGGAATAAAAATCGGAAAGCATAGATGTACAGATGATATTCTTTTAACCAGGCGTAGTTAAGACTTCATTTTCCTTTCTTGAAAATAGAATACTCTCAGGGTTTATGATTATAGTACTTGGCTCTTTTCCATTTCTACCACCCAGGATTACTTTCTGTTACAATCTCTGCCAATTCACTACCTCTGTGAAACCTGCCCTCATTAACCCAGTCCCACTATGACAACTTCTTTACTCTGAAGCAACTTGGCATGAATGCCTTCGGTTCATATCTTGTGTTTTCATACTTTTTGTTCAGCTTTTTTGTAGATGTTCTCAATGACTTTTAAATTAACATGAAATAATTATCAATATTTTATTTTGAAACTACTTACTATTTGCCTAAGACTTTGTTAGGTACAGTGAAATTTGTTTTTTTTTATCAAAACTTTGGGCAGTTCTGTTAAAAAAAATTTATCCTTATCAATGTGAATGCTCTAATTTTCTCTTAATTTTCCCTATTCTGCCCTCTGAAGCCATATAGAATTAAATTTATTTAATTTAAATTTCTCTTCTCATTCATTTCCCCCCTGAAACATTCTGTGGATGGCACTCCCATTCTTCTAGCTAGTCAGGTTCTCAGCCTGGGAATTATCTTTAACTCTTCACTCTTACTGATCACCCTCCTCCTCCCCAGTTCCTAGTCTCATCAGTACTTTCTCCACATCTCTCACAACTGGCTCCTTTTCTCTACTTACCATCACCAACCTAATTCAGGCCCTTAACTCCTGCCTGGATGGTTGCAATAGCCTCCTAATTGGTCGCCATGCTTACGGTCTCTTGCTTCTCCAGCCGCCTTCCACACAGGATCCAAAATAATATTTTCAAAGCACAGTTCTGACCATGTCGATCCCTTGTTCATAAAGCTTCAATGACTCCCTATTGCCTTCAAAAAAATAAAGACTTCTGTGCTTGGCATTTAGACCCCTTCACAATATGACTCCAGTTTATCTTTCTGCTGTGACTATAGAGTGTATATATACATATACTATACTGTATAGCATACAATATTTCTCTTGTATTCTGGGTTCCAAAGTGGCCTATTTGGTCACACCAGGCATTTCCTGTCATCATGCTTTTGCATAGGCTGTGCCACATGCCTAGAATATTTTCCTTTTTCATCTCTGATTCTTGGAACCCTTACTTCCCTTTGAGTTTCACCTCCAGTCCTCTCCTATAAAGTTGGATTAACAACTGAATTACTCCATCCCTTTCCCCCCAAAAAATTATAATAGATTTCTTTTGTATATGTATTTTGTTTTAAAGATTGCCTGTGGCGCAATAGGGTTTGTTGATTCATTACCTAGGGGTTCCCTACACTGTTGAAATCAGAAGTCCAAGCCAAAGATAACACTTTGTAATATTTTCGTGTGTCTTCTTAACCTCCCTTCCCTGATAGTATTTAAGTTCTTTGAGGACAAAACTGTTTTGTTTTTCTCTTTCTGTCCCTAGCACAATCCCCGGCGCATAGCTTAATAAATGCTTATTGAACTAATTTCTAGCCCTTCAAGGATATGAATATAACTTTTTTCCTCCAGTTTCTTACTGTAGACTCTTTTCTAAGATAAATATTAGTAGTTCATTGATGTAGTTTTCCCTATTATCCACCCCCCACATGTGTTGTTAATATCCCTTTTTAATGTGATTCCAAGAACTGAATATGATACTCCAGATATGATTTTGACTGGCACAGTCACCATATTACTGGGACTGTCATCTTCCTTCTTATGCATGCTATAATTTCTACTAATTAAATGCCAACATTTTAGTAGCTTTTTTTTGTCAGAAATATTACCATTTTGACTCATATTAAGCTTGTATCCAAATAAATGTTTAGGTCTTTTTTCTTCACATGAACTGCTGCTAAGCTAAGTATTCTTCATCCTTTACTTATGAATCTAATTTTTTTTAAGCCTGAGGTCAAGACTTTCTATTATTTAATTTAATCTTGTTTGACCCAATCATGACAAACTGTTGAGATAATTTTAGCATCTTGATTTTGTTACCCTGTATATTAGTTCTCCCTTCCAAATTTATCTCATTAGCAAATTGGATAAGCATTTTTTCCGTATCTTTGTTCAAGTCATGGATGAAAAGACTGACCAGGATAGGGCTGGACAGAGGTCTAGCATATTGTTACTGTCCTCCATCCAAATCACATGTATCCACTAATCTATATTCTTGAATCATTCATCCACTTAGGAATCTACATGTCATTATAAGAGTAAACTCATTAATTACAAAACAAAATGCTATGGGTAGTTGGTGAGGGATAGTTGTTAACCATGGAAAATAAGGAAGGCTGAAACCTAATTTACCAGGTTGACAGGAAAGCTCATTGTAAACCTTAAAGCACTCTAAAAATATGAGTTGTTATTGTTATTATTGTGACTTCCACCACTACTACTACTACTACTCTGGCTTCCTGGAGGAAGTTTGACTTTTAAAAGAGAGGTAGGAAGGAGTTTGTCGGTGAAGAGAGGGAAGGGAATGTATTGAAAACACAGTAGAGCAGAGTGAACAGAAAGTGGCAGTACTATGGGAGTTCAGAACATGTTTGTGGGACAGTGGTCCAGTTTGGTTGCAGTGTAGAGACGTGGAGGAGAGTAACATGGGCTAAGACTTTAAAGGTAGGATAACATCCAGTTGACAACAGACCTTGAACCCCAGGTAGAGGAGTTAGGATTTTATTTGGGAAGCCATTTAGTTTTCAGGAATGAACGATTCTCAAGTAGAGAGGTACCATGATTGCTTCTGGATGCAGAAAAGTAATTGTGGCAGTGATATGCAGCCAGGGAGGGAGAGTGAAGGAGGAGAAACCTGGTAAGCTATTGCTGTGGTCCGGGGAGATGGTGATAAAGGCTTGTCTAAGAGTGGTGTGAACAGGAATGGTGGTGGTGATGGAGGATGTAAGAGATTGCAGAGATAATGTAGAAGGGAGGCAAGTCAGAGATAACCCAAGATTCCTGACTTGGGAACCTAGGTAGATAGTACTACAGAGAGAAAGTAAAATCAGAATGAGGAACAGGTTTATTTTTTTAATTAAATATTATTTTTATTATTTATTATTATTATTGTCCAAATCATATATGTATTTAATTTTTCTGCTTTTCTGTATTTGTGACATTTTTATGCCCTAATATATGATCATTTTTCGGTTAAGATACCATGTAAAGCTGAGAAAAAAGTTTCTATTGCTATTTAATATTCTCCAGAAGTCTGTCATTATAACTTTTCTGAAATTCTGTTCAGGTCCTTTTCTTTTTTCTTTCCTTTTACTTTTTTGTTTAGATCTATAGAGGCCTGAGAAGAATAAGTTGAGATCTCTACTAATCCTTTTACTGTTTATATATAGCTCATTTAATTTTCTTTTTAGAATTTGGGTGCTGCTACATTTGAGACCTATGTTTAGAATTGACATTAATTTACTGTTTATACTACCTCTTAGCAAATTGAAGTTTTCCTGTTTATCTTTTAATTAGATTTCCTCTATAATACATGGATTCATATGTATCATCAATGCAGTATTCACAATGCCTACAGTAACTATAAGTATGCTGATATGGTTATTAATCACAAAATGTAACAGGCTCTCTACATGAGAAATATAGCTAGAGCATTTATTTAAATACCAGAAAACTGAGTCCCTAAACCAGAAAGTCAAAGCCAACGCAGTAGTTATGAAGTTGGCACATGTGGTTAAAGTAGTAAATACCCACATTCTCAAGCCTTCAAAAAAGGACAGGCTGCCCCAGGCAAAGATCCTCCTCTCCTCACTCACGACAACTGTTCAGTGTCCAGGCAACTTGCTCCCAGCAGCTCCAGCCCCCCTACACTTCTTGTCCCTGGCAGTCCTCAGCAGGAGTCCTTAGCAGAGATTCTGGCAGGCTCAAAGAAAAAGGAGTTGCACTGCAGGAACAGCCGCTGCCTCTGCTGCTGCTTCCAGTCACCACAGCTTGGACGCTAGCTTGGTTCCAGCTTTCTCTTGCTCCACCCCTTCCTGCTATGTCAGCAAGGTCAAGGGGCATGGAAGACCTTCAAATCCCAGTATCATTACATTTGGCCCCAAGATCTTTCATGTCCCTTACTTAGCAAAAATACATTAACAATACATTTCATTCCATAGGTTAATAGGAGTTTTAGGAGTAACTGGTATCAACAAACTTTTACAACAATATAACAGAGATAGCACACAATAAACACAGAAATGTGGCTTGAGCACAAGCTCCCCATCATTCCCCCCCAAACAAATGGGGTCCCAAAATCTTGGGGCAAGGGGCGAAGGTCTTTTCTTCCATGGCTACTTGCTGCTGAAATTGGATGTAGAGCTGTCCCTGTCCCAAGGGGAACTATTTGAGAGGTCAGCTCTTTAGCCAGCATTTGGAATGTGCTTGATGCCAGGTCCAGGGGTGACATCAGCTTGAACTATAGGGCATCTACAGGTGGAGGGTACCAAGCCTGTGAAAACAAATCTAGCAAACAAAGTGAACAGACAGAAAGCCAAGAAGGAGCAAGGAGACAATAACCAGAAATAAGGTGGATATAGGATCAGCCATGCTACTGGAATCCATGAGCCCACTATTGTAGCCTCACTCATGGTAGAAAATATGAGTTAAGGGTACAATTTTATAATCATCTTCTCCAGAATAAACAATAGTTACAGTGTTATCCCTCCCATGTGCTATAATCTCTGTAGCCTTTGGAACATCATCTGGCTTCTGTTTTACCCATACTTTAGCTCCCAATTTTATTCTATCAGTAGAACCAAATCCTTCAGTTCCTTTGATAGTTATTTTGAAAGGAGGGTCAGTTTTTACAAGTGGTATTGTTTTACAAGGTACAATAATCACTTTAACTATCCTATCATTTTTATGAATCTGTATGGGCCCTTCACCTAAATTATGGAATATCACAACAATTTCACCTTGATAATTAGAATCCATTACTCCAGCCGATACATGTATTCCCTGAACTGCTAATCCTGATTTGGGTAAAATCTGTCCAAAGTGATTTTTAGGGATTCTTATGCATATTCTAGTGGAGATTTTTCTTATTTCTTTTCTGTCCAACCAAAAGTCCTCTAAACAATGTAAATCATACCCCACCGAACAAAGTGTTCCTGGGTATGGTGCTGGGACATTTGGCCTCAAAGTCCAATACTCGATATTTGGGGTCTTATGTGTTTGCTGTTTTCTAATTTGCAGATTTGGGGTCATCATTCTGGCTAGAGGTGTACTTCCCCCCAGTGGTCTATTATTCAAATTATGTAAAGCCATGAACAAATTATCCTTCCAATGTTGATACGAATTGTTGGAACTTAACTTCCTTAACTGTTCTTTCAACAATCCATTCATTCTTTCAATTAACCCAGGTGATTGTGGATAATATGGAATATGATATATCCATTCTATATTCTATATTGTTTAGTATACAATACATCTTCATTGCCTTTGAAATGTGACCCATTATCACTTTGAATCTGCATTGGGGTTCCATAATATAGACTTATGAGATCTAGAGTTTTACAGGTGTTTTCTGGGTTGCATTCTTATAAGGGCAAGCCACTAGTATACCTGAATAGGTGTCAACACAAGTACATATAAGTCAGCATCTTTATCTTGTGGGTGGACCAATATAATCTATTTGCCAGATTTGGGCTGGGACCTTTCCTCTTTCTATTTCTCCCAGTCACTACCCGAGAAACAGTTTGCTCTTTTTCCAGTTGACATAAATGACATTCTTCTGCTATCTGTTTTAACAGTGAATGAGAGATACTAATACCTTGATCTTGTGCCCACCAGTGTGTGGCCTGGACCCCCAAATGGCTGGCCATTAGGTGGACCCATTTTGCTAATACCTGATGATCAGTTGTTGTCAAAGTAGGTACAATATGTTTAGTAGCAATCTTTGCCAGTCAATCAGCATGAGCATTGTATTCACGTTCTGGCGTGGTGAGGGCCATGTGAGCATCTACATGAAAAACTGACAAGTCGGTGACCAAAAACATGTTCCAGATATCTTCCCATAATTCTCTGCCCCAGTCTTGTTTGCCATAAATTTTTCCACATGGGCATCCATGTAGCTAACCCATTAGCTACCGCCCATGAATCAGTGAATATATTACACTGTCCTCCTTGTTCTCTTTTGATGGCTTGATGTACTGCCATAAGTTCAGCATATTGACTACTTCCACCTATCCCAGTACTTTCCAAAGTCCTTCTAGTACATGGGTTATAGGCTACTGCTTTCCAATGTCTTTTTTGGCCCAAATATTTTACTGTCCCATCAGTAAACCATGTTTGTCTCTTTTATTCTTCAGTTAATCCATCATACCCCTCATTCCATTTATCAGAGGACTGTACTGCTTTGGCTCCGGGGGTGTGTCATTCCCTTCAGTTTCTATGTTTGCCACAGATTCATGTAGAGCAGAGACTCTGCTTTTTCCAGCTTTCTCTCTATTTTGAATATACCACTGTAATGCCATGCACCAGCAGATTCCCAAAGGAATGCTACTGTGAACAGCTTTTAGAGTTCAGATTACAAAATAGAGTGAACACTCTGTTTATTCCATTACAAATCAAGACAAACATTCAAAACATTATAATATTCACAACATTGCATCTTATCACAGAAAATGGC
>JAQQSU010005893.1:0-13670 GCA_028627135.1 Pseudochirops cupreus | reverse complement strand
TAGAGGGAAAGCAGGGAGATGAACATTATATGAACTTCGCTCTCATTGGTTTTGGTTCAAAGATGGAATAAATATAGGATTATTTGACCCACTATTATTATCAGTTAAATATAGGCTTCTAACATGAAGAGACACAAAAACTCATTATAGCAGAGGGAAAGAAGGGAGGGAGAGGAGCATTGTATGAGATTTACTTTCATTGGATTGGGTTCAAGAAAGGAATAACATACTTTGTTAAGTACAAAAATCTATCATGCCCTATAGGCAGTAGAAGGGAAAAGGAAGGAAAAAGGCATGGGAGTAGTTAGAAGGGAGACTATAAGTAGTAAGGAGGAAGGGTAGGTAAAGGGAGGGGGTGAATAGGGAGGGAATATTGAGGGAGGTGGGGGTCAAAAGGAAAACTCTTAAGGAGGGGAAGGGAGAAGGGAGAAATAAAAGCATAAACAGGGGAGGGAATAGGATGGAGGGAAAGACACAGACAGTAATCATTACTGTGAATGTGAATGGGATGAACTCTCCCATAAAACAGAGGCAGATCACAGAATGGATTAAAAACCATAATCCTACAATATACTCTCTAGGAGAAACACATTTGAAATGGGGGATACACACAGGGTAAAGGAAAAAGGGTGCAGCAGAATATATTATGCTTCAGCTAAAGTAAAAAAAAAAAAGCAGGGATAGCAATCCTTATCTCAGATAAAGCAAAAGCAAAAAAGAGATCTAATTAAAATAGATAAGGAAGGAAACTATATCCTGCTAAAAGGCACCATTGAAAACAAAGCAATATCATTACTAAATATACATGCACCAAACAGTATAGCAGCCAAATTCTTAGAGGAGAAGTTAAGGAAGTTAGAGGAAGAAATCAATAGCAAAACTATACTACTGGAGGACTTCAATCTCCCCCTCTCTGAACTTGATAAATCTAACCTCAAAATAAACAAGAAAGAAGTTAAGGAGGCCAATAGAATTTTAGAGAGGATAGATATATTTATTCCTTCCTTGAACCAAAACCAAACCAAAACCAAACCTCTGGAGAAAACTGAATGGGGATAAAAAGGAATGTACTTTCTTCTCAGTGGTACATGGCACATACACAAACATTGACCACGTACTAAGGCATAAAAACCTCACGATTCAGTGCAGAAAAGTAGAAATATTAAATGCATCATTCTCAGATCATGATGCAATAAAAATTATATGTAATAAAGGGCCATGGAAGGATAGACTAAAAGCTAATTGGAAATGAAATAATTTAATCCTAAAGAATGAGTGGGTCAAACAGGAAATTATAGAAACAATCAGTAACATCATTCAAGAGAATGAAAATAATGAGACAACATACCAAAACTTGTGGGATGCAGCAAAAGCAGTTCTTAGGGGAAGTTTTATATCTCTGAATGCATACATAAATAAAATAGAGAAAATGGACGTCAATAAATTGGGCACACAACTGAAAAATCTAGAAAAAGAACAAATTGAAAATCCCCAATTAAATACTAAATTAGAAATACTGAAAACTAAAGGAGAGATCAATAAAATTAAAATTAAGAAAACTATTGAATTAATGAATAAAACCAAGAGCTGGTTTTATGAAAAAATCAACAAAATTGATTGACCTTTAGTCAATGTGACAAAAAAAAAAGAAAGAAGAAAACCAAATTATGAGTATCAAAAAATGAAAAGGGTGAATCTACCTCTAATGAGGAGGAAATTAAAACAATAATTAGGAATTATTTTGCCCAACTGTACACCCATAAATTTGACAATCTTAGTGAAATGGATGAATATTTACAAAACTATAAATTGCCCAGATTAACTGAAGAAGAAATAAATTACCTACATAACCACATCTCAGAAAAAGAAATTGAACAAGCCATCAATGAACTCCTGAGGAAAAAATCTCCAGGGCCAGATGGATTTACTAGCAAATTCTACCAAACATTTAAAGAACAATTGATTCCAGCATTTTACAAACTATTTGGGAAAATCGGAGAAGAAGGAATCCCACCAAATTCTTTTTATGACACAAATATGGTACTGATATCTAAATTGGGAAGAGACAAAACAGAGAAAGAAAATTATAGATCAATTTCCCTCATGAATATAGAAGCAAAAATTTTAAATAAAATGTTAGCAAAAAGACTACAGCAACCTATCATGAGAATAATACACTTTGATCGGATAGGATTTATTCTAAGAATGCAAAGATGGTTCAATATTAGGAGAAACTATCAGTATAATTGATCACATCAACAACAAAACTAGTAGAAACTGTATGATTATTTCAATAGATGCAGAAAAGGCTGTTCACAAAATACAACACTCATTCCTATTAAAAAACACTAGAAAATATAGGAGTAAATGGAGTTTATATATAAATAGCATCTATCTAAATAATAAATAGCATCTATCTAAAATCAGCAGCAAGTATTATATGTAATGAGGATAAGCTAGAAGCATTTCTAATAAGAGTGGAGGTGAAACAAGGATGTCCACTATCACCCCTCTTATTCAATTTGGTACTAGAAATGTTAGCTGTAGCAATAAGAAAAAGAAATTGAAGGAATCAAATTAGGCAAAGAAGAGACTAAGCTATCACTCTTTGCAGATGATATGATATACTTAGAGAATTCTAGAGAATCAAGTAAAAAATCTACTTGAGATAATAAATAAATTTAGGAAAGTTGCAGGATATAAAATAAACCTACATAAATCCTCAGCATTCCTATATATTTCTAACAAAATCCAACAGAAAAAGATAGAAAGAGAAATTCCATTTAAAGTTACTGTAGACATTGTTAAATATTTGGGAATCTACCTGCCAAAACAAACCCAGGACCTATATGAACACAATCACAAAACATTTTCACATAAATAAAGTCAGATCTAAATAACTGGAAAAACATCAGTTGCTCATGGCTAGGTCGAGCCAAATAAAATGACAATTTTACCTAAATTAATTTACATATTTAGTGCCATACTAATCAATCAAAAAAATTATTTTATAGAGCTAGAAAAAAAGAGTAACAAAATTCATTTGGAAGAAAAAAAGGTCCAGAATATCAAGGGAATTAATGAAAAGAAATGCTAGGGAATGTGGCCTAGTCATACCAGATTTTAATCTATATTACAAAGCAGTAGTCGTCAAAACTACTTGGTACTGGCTGAGGAATAGAATAGTGGATCAATGGAATAAATTAGGTACACAAGACACAGCAGTCAATGGCTTATAGTAATCTATTATTTGATAAACCCAAAGACCCCAGTTTTTTGGATAAGAACTCACTATTTGACAAAAACTGCTAGGAAAACGGGAAAACAGTATGGCAGAAATTGGGCATAGACCAATATCTTACACCATATACCAAAATAAAGTGCATGATCTAGTTATAAAGGCTGACACTGTAAGCAATCTGGTAGAACAAGGAATAGTTTACCTGTCAGATTTATGGAGAAAGGAAGATTTTATGACCAAACAAGAATTAGAGAGCACTATGAAATTCAAAATGGATCATTTTTATTACATTAAATTGAAAAGTTTCTGTACAAAAAAAGCCAACGTAACTAAGATTAAGAGGAAAGTGGAAAATTGGGAAAGAATTTTTACAACCAGTGTCTCTGATAAAGGCCTTATTTCTAAAATATACAGAGGACTGAGTCAAATTTATAAGAATACAAGCCATTCCCCAACTGATAAATGGTCAAAGGATATGAACTGGCAGTATTCAGAGGAAGAAATTAAAGATATCTATAAACCTTTGAAAAAACGCTCTAAATCACCATTGATTAGAGAAATGCAAATCAAAACAACTCTGAGGTACTACATCTCACTGGTCAGATTGGCTAAGACAACAAAACAGGAAAATGATAAATGCTGGAGAGCATGTAGAAAAATTGGAACACTAATGCATTGTTGGTGGGATTGTGAACTGATTCAACCATTCTGGAGACCAATCTGGAACTATGCCCAAAGAGCTATAAATAAGTGCATACCCTTTGACCCAGGAATACCACTTATAGGGCTTTATCCCAAAGAGATCATAGAAGTGGGAAAAGGAACCATATGTACAAAAATATTTATAGCAGTGCTTTTTGTGGTGGCCAAGAATTGGAAATCATGGGGATGCCCATCAATTGGGGAACGGCTAAATAAGTTGTAGTATTTGAATGTAATGGAGTACTACTGTGCTATAAGAAATGAGGAGCAGACAGACTTCATAATAACCTGGAGAGACTTATATAAACTGATGCTGAATGAGGAGAGCAGAACTAGGAGAAATTTCTACACAGTTACAGACACAGCATATGTGTAACGACTAACTTGGATAGACTGGGCTCCTCTGAGCAACAAAAGGTTAAAAGACAACTCCAAAAGACTCATGATGGAAAGGGATATCCTCATCCAGAGAAAGAACTACAGAGTCTGAATGCAGGCTGAAGCAAACTACTTGCTCTCTCTTTTTTTGTTTTGTTTTGTTTCCTCCTTCTCATTGTTCACTCCATTGGTTATAATCCCTCTTTACAACCTGACTAATGTTTAATGTGAAGATGTTTGCAGATCCTATATTTGATGGCATGCCACCATGGGGAGAGCGGGGAGGAGAGGAAGGGGGAGAAAATTTGAAACTCAAGGCATTGAGGAACTGAATGTTGTAAACTAAAAATAAACAAATTAAAATTTTTAAAAAAGAAAGAAAAGAGGTTAACATCTTATTCTAAGAGGATTCATGGCTTATTGAAACTTGTCAGTCTTTTATCTTTAATTATAAATTTTCTTCCATTTGCAACGACTTTATTGGGTTAATATCTTCTTGGCATGCACGTACCCTGAAAAGAGTTTGTGTTGAATCATTCACATGTAGAACTTAAAATTTAAAACAGGAAAAAATTCCATTGCTCCCAGGAATTCTTAGCCCTTTGGAAGTCTGGTGAAGCCTAAGCAGAATACACAGAATTACCCAGAAACCAATTTCACTGAAATACTGTTGTTGTTCAATCATTTCAGTCGTGTTCAACTCTTCATAATCTCTTTTGGGGTTTTGTTGGGAAAGATACTGGAGTGGTTTGCCATTTCCTTCTCCAGTTTATTTTACAGAGGAGGCAAACAGGGTTAAGTGAATTGCCCAGGGTCACACAGTTACTAAGTGTCTGGGGCTGCATTGGAACTCAGGAAAATGAGTTTTCCTGCTCCAGGCCTGGCACTCTATCCACTGCATCACCTAGGAATGTACTGAAATACAGTGAAATAAATTTTTTTTCCAGTTCAGTGACCTCAGCCTAAGAATATCTGATTCTAGTCAAATTCCTTCACTCCACAGATAAGGAATCAACGCTCTGAAAGAAGTTATTAAATATTGCAGCTAGGACATGTCAGAAATTATCTAAAGAGCCCTGTAATGCAAAAAAAAGTGAAACAGCAGCACCTCTGATACACTCTGACACTTCAGGGGTATCTCTGCATGTCTTCTACAGTACTAATACTTAATATTTATTAACCATAGGCAAGTCATTCAAATTTAGTGAACCTTAGTTTCCTCATCTGTAAAATGGTAAGAAAATTATATGTTCTACTAGAAAATCATGTTTCTTGTTGCAATAAAAGCACTTGAACAGCCTCAAAACACCAGATAAATATGGAATATTATTGTTATTATTATATGTTATTTTATAGGAACTAAGCAACATATCATGTACAGCTAATGGTGCCAGACTGTTGGGATCAATATCTACCAACACTGCAAATGCTGCTTCAGATAAATTGTGTTAAAAGTAAAAACAGAAACAGATAATGGTAGCAAGATTCACGTCCTATACCTCTGATATATATGAACGAATCAATGCCCAAAGCAACTCTCTGAGACTTTAAGTAAAAGTGAGTCGTCTGTACTTACCAGTTGGAAAAAGTTTCCCAGTCAGGGAGTTTTCCACTCTGATCCCACACAAACAGTAACAGCAAGTAAAAGAATTAAAGGGAGGAATGAAACTACTTGAGATGAGAAATCAAGGAAAAAGGAAGAACTCCCAGAAAAGAGGGAGGAAAAGATAAAAGGTAGGAACTCAAGAAAAATAAGATAAAAATTCCTGAGATATGTCCTTAAAGCCTTATTTTTATGACACATTCAGATAAAAGAGCCTGCCTGTAATTGGTTTTCGTTTCAGATGCAAAGAAAGCTAGGTCTAAAGACAATTTACTTACCAAACCTGCTATTGGTGTAGATAAACGATTGATCTTCTTAATGATCCCAGGCTTAAGCTTATTAATCAAACTGAAAGAGAATGTAGAAAAAAATATATTAAATTACAAGTTATCAACATCTGCTCAAGGTTCTTAAATGAATCTAAAAGAAGAAGAAAATTCTAGAAAGCTTTACTCACAAGACATCCTCATTTAAGAATATAATAGTCTGATATTCAGGCCCAATTTTCTCATAAAAAAGAAATAATTATGTCAGAAAATTGTTTATTGTCCAAATTAAGAGAAAAAATATTATGATTAATATTTAGCACTCACTTTTAGTTTCCATATAAAGAGAATCCTTGAAATAGGTGAAAACTTCTACCCACGGTAAATTGTAAAGCTATGTCTTTTAGTTTCAAATTTATTAGGAAATGGTCAAAATTAGCTCCATCTGAAACAGTCAGGAAATGACTTCAGGATCATTTCAACTTAGGTCAATCCAATTGGTACTTGTCCAAAGCACAAGAAAAGAAAATTAAACGATGATGTAAAAAATAATGATATAATTTATGTTTCTCTTGGTAGGTTCTATGCATACTAATAATACTGTTTCTCAATAGGAATCTCATTAAGTGAAATGCTACTCCTCAAGGTGTGAAGAAAAGTTTAAAAGATACAATATAGGGGGACACAGCTCGCCCTTCCCCCACTGTTAACTCATTCAAGCCTGTGCTTGAAAACTCTGATACTATTGTCTGAATGCAATTTTCAGCTTCAGATCCAAAAACTCCTCCACATGGGGCCGGGAGGCCTAACATAATTACAGTAGAGCCTATTATTACACTGAGGCTCTTGTTCCTTTGACACATAATGAAAATGTATTTTATACTACAGAGAGAGAGAAAAACACTTCAGCACTGACAGAAGCCTATAAACTTCTAGAAAATAGGAAATATATTTTGTTAACTGGCCTACCAAATATTAAATGTTGGTTATAATGGAAAGGGGGAAGAGAATATAGGATACTGGGCTGAAATTATTAGTAAACTATACCTTACCTTGTAGGAAAAATATCTATTTTATAGTGCAAGACAAAAAACTTTGACTCTTTCAATCAGAGGACCTGGGTTCAAACTCTACCTCTAAGTCTTTTTTCACTTAACCTCCCTAGCCTCAGTTATATTTGATAGTCTCTAAGGTCCCTTACAGAACTAGATCTATGATAATACTAACACAGGAATTTATTAAGTACAATTTAACACCTATCAAAAAAATGTCCTAAAATAATGACCTTTCCTTTGAAGATTTCATAAGGCATACCTCCTTAGGTCCAACGAGGAAGAAAATATGAAAGAAAAGAAATCAAATATTTTTTAAAATCACTGGTATATTCAGCATACGAAAAAAGCATCAGGGAAAAAAGAGGACAGGAACCTTGAGTAAGAACGTATTTAATTTTTTTTTTCAATCAGACATGCCTTTAATGTCCAGAAATTATAGGACAACCTGCCTCAGAGTCAGGACAACCTGGATTCAAGTACTAATATATACTAACTATGTGACATTATGTAAGTTACTTAATCTGTTGACCAGCCCAAGGTAAGAAATATGGGCCTACACTGGAGAGAGGGAAAGGGAAAGAGAGGAAGAGAGAGAGAGAGAGAGACAAAGACAGAGAGAGAGAACAGTACCTTTTATAAGTGGAAAAATTACTAGGACTTTCTTAAATTAAGATTTTCAAAGTATTTTCACACCTAAATCTATTTAAAGAACATAGTAACTCAAATGATAACACACCTACCCTCATTAACTTAATAAGCACATGCTATACCTGTTGTAACAAACTTGATCCTTTGACCCATATGCTTAAAGACTATGTCTCCATAAATCCAAGTTGCAAAGACCTTGGGTTCAAAAAGCATGTTGCCACCTTCCAAAGTGACAAGGAAAGCTGATTATTTACCCAAAAAATGGCATCAACTGCAAAGCATGTCACTGTTCACTAGATAAGCATTTACTTCTAAAAAACAAAACATTTGCACTACCATGCATAGGAAAAAACAAAATCTGGGAAGAATTACTACAAGCACCACATAGACCAGAAAAATTAGTTAGTGCCCCTCACTGGTATGGTGTGAGTATCTCTTTTAGGTTGACTTATGCCCTAGAAGAGCAATATTTCAGTGACACATCTGTTAGGGTCAGAAGTCAAAAGCCAAGGCAATACCATGGAATTCAAGGAAACTTGCCTCCATTTTTAACTTTGCTAGAGGAAGAGAGAATTATATAAATTCCAGTTCCACCCACTTGAGTCATGGTTGACCTTGAACAAGTTATTCAATTCACCCATGTGCTTCAGTTATCTCATTCGTATTGCAGGCTTACAGTAATGCCAAGAGAATTTTTTATAGCATCATTTCTGGAAATAGATATTAGGATAGCTAACTCTCAACGACCAGCCTGAGAGAAAGTGCATATGAGGGCTCGAAGTACAGAAAAGAAAAACAGAGGTAACACAAACAAGGCCTTAGATAACAAGAAGTTAAGGAGTTTATTTTGCTTTGGTTTTGTTTTGTTTTACCCTTCCTTGATACAACTTGACTAGACTAGTCCTAAGGCAGCAGCAACCTCAGGGAAATAGCATTTCCTTTCCTCTCCCTCAGGAGCCCTCTAGCATAAGAGCTCACAGTGGCCAGCAAAACAGCAAAAAGGAAGAAGATAGAAACAAGGGTAAAACATTCCTGAAATTATTCCTTTGGAAAAAATAATCTGATGCTAAGGAAATTGAGAAAAACTTTGCATTATTTCAGTATATAGTAGTCAGTGTTTAGTCGTCCATTCTGGGCACTGAACTTTGGAGAAAAATGCCAACAAAACTTTGGCAAACTCGTCAAGTTGGGCATGGTGAGCAGTATACATATAATTATGGGAAGAGTCCTTGGGCTATTTCTCCTAAGAATTGATTTGGGTAAACAGAAGAACTATTTCCAAATTTAAGGGTCTAAGTGAGCTTGTTGGCAGTAGTTATTTTTGTGGGTCAGAATCACAGGATCTTATATATGACTTTAGAGCCTGATGAAATCTAAGAACTCCCTCGTTCTAACACTTCATTCATCATGGAAAGAAACTGAGTACTAGGAAATTAAAGTGACTTGCCTAGGGTCACACAGGTACTAAATATAACAGGATCATCAAATTTGAGCTTAAAGGGGCCTCAAAGGCAATATGGTCCAATCCCTTCCTTTTACAGATAAAACCGGGATGGAGAAGGATTAAGTGACAAGTTCACTCCTCTCTGCATCTGCTGCTTTACCTGGTTTCAACTCCGGGAACAAGATTCCCCTCCTTGATTGACACTACTCCCCTCCTCCTCTCCCTTTTGCAGGACTGGAGGGTGGAGTACCAAACATCTGCCAATGCCTTCCTTTATAGAGGGCAGAAAGTGGACTTTCAGTTTACTCCACAGTGCATCTGCTTGCTGTTCTGCCTGGTTCTAACTGTAAGACGCCCCTGAACCAGCTACCCCTGGCTTCTCTTTCCCTGCTTTCCTGACTCCTTTTGTGTGTTGTCCCCCTCTTTAGATTATAAGCTCCTCAAGGACAGGGACTATCTTTTTATTAGTTGTATCTCTGGCACAGTGCCTAGCATGCAGTAGGTGCCTAATATATGTTTATTGGAATGGAAAGTAATGGAGGTACAATTTGAACCAATGTCCTCAGACTACAATGTTTTTTTTCAACTAGACCAATACTGCTGATTTTGAACCAAATCCAAGGATCTTTCCAATATAGCATTAGAGAGGCAGTGAACACAAGATTCCTAAGTTATAAGGTTTCTATAGAGATAACATATGCTACCATTATTCTGACACTTTGTGATTTTATAGATGTAATATATAATGCATATCTGTAATATACAGCTGGATCTCGATCGGTACAAATAGTGAATCCTGTGAAGTGTTGCATGCTTTCAAATTCACACTGTTCAAAGTTACAAATATGTAAAACAGTCATTGGTTCCAGCCCAAAAGAACAATGACACGCAAATTCGAATCATGCAACCACTTCAGAACAACTCATTATTTTCACTAACTGAAAACTATCTGTACATCAAATATTTTCAGTCTTTTTAATTAAGTTTTAGTTCCTACAACGGACAATATGGTGGAATAGAAAGAAAATTTAAGACTTGAAATCAGAAAGATTCTTTAGGGCAAGTAGCATGTCCACCATTAACTAGCTGTAGAACCTTTTACAAATCACAACTTTTCTCTGAGACTCTTTGCACACGTCTAAAGGGGAAAAATACTACCTGCTCCACAGGGCAGCTAGGTGGTTCAGTGAATGGAGTGCCTGGGCCTGGAGTCAGAGAGATTCATCTTCCTTCCCAAGTTCAAATCTGACTTTAAACACTTAGTAGCTGTGTGACCCTGGGCAACTTTGCCTGTTTGCCTCAGTTTCCTCATCCATGAAATGAGCTGGAAAAGGAAATGGCAAACCATTCAAGTTTCCTGGCCAAGAAATTTCCAAACGGGATCAAAAGAGTCAGATACAATTGAAACACATGACAACAACAAAACCTGCCCCACAAGGTTCTTTGCTAGGATACAGGGAGATCAGGTACATCGAGTAATTGGTAAAGCATAAAAGACTTTTTATATGTAATTATTATCCCATTAAGAAAAAAGTTGAGGTCACAGAAGGAATCAGTATGGCATAATAAAGAAAACAGGTTCTAGAGACCAAAGATCTGGTTCTACCTTTGCCAAGTCATTCAACCAGGCTTCAGTTTGCTCACCTTTTAAATGGGGGGGGAGGGACCTAGACTAGATGGCCTCTGAAGTCCCCCCAAGATCTAATTCTATGATCTTATTATGACTCGAAATGATAATCACACAAGTTAGAAGATGAGAAGGAGCAAAACATAGTGGATACCTTGCTGGTCTGAGCCTTTACTAGAATTTTTTTTTACTACATACAAGTCAACTACCAGCATATTCATCTATAAAATAGGGATGATGCTGTAGTCTAGGTTGTTTTAAGGCTCAAATGAGATTATGTATATAAAGTGCTTGATAAATCTTAAGACACAATGTAAACATTATCATTATTTTCCAAGTCCTTATTTCCAGCAGAAAATAAAATCAATCAATTGAACCCTTTATCCCAGTGTGGTCCATTGGTTGTTCCTATTAACGTAGTATTGGAAAGAATACTGAGCATAAATTTGGATCTGCAAAGAATTGTAAAGATCATGTAGTATGTCTTCATTTGAGGAAACCCAGCTCAATCGTCACTTAATCTTATCATCATCATCATCATCATCATCATCATCCCTAACACGTATGTAGCACTTACTATACGCCAGGCGATGTGCTAAGCATTTCCAAATATCTCATCTGAACCTTATAATAACCCTAGGAGGCAGGCGCTATTATTATCTCCATTATACAGATGAGGAAGCAAAGTTAAGGGAGTTGTCCAGGCTCACACAGTTAGTAAATGTGTGAGGCTGGATTTGAACTCAGGTCTTCCTAACTCCAGGCCCAACACCACTATCTACTATCCACTGCATTGCCATGTGACCTTTCCAAATCCCATAATTTTAGTACTGTTTCCTTATTGCCTCCTCAAAAAAAAAAATTATTTGGTATTAAACTTGGTTTGCAACAAAATGTAAGCTTCTTGAGGGTAGAAACTATTTTGTCTTTGTAATTTCCAGTGCCTAGCACACCTGCAGTGGTCACTTAATAAATGCTTGCTAAAATGAAACGAAGTGACTTACCTGAGGTCACACAGGTCACAAGTAGCAAAGTTGGGCCTGAAGCCTAAGAACTCTTACCCCAGAGTCAGTAATCTTTCCACTTGCTACCTGCCATTCCCATTAACCCATCCTACTCCAAACTCCTCAAAACTCCTCCTAGGCTACACTCCAATTCTAGATCTAAAAATTATATTATATATTATTGGTTCAATTAAAGTCACAACAGAAAAAAAAGCAAGTCACTCAGTACAATTCATGATCTTTTGTGCTACTGATCAGTCTTTGAGTTTGGTGCATACATATTTCTGCTCCAGGCACTTTTTTTTTCTTTTCTAAACCTGCTTCCCAGTCAATGGACCTGTTCATTCTAATAGAGCTGGTTTGCGATCGTAAAAGTTGTATGCTAGGAAAATCACCTTTATGCAGTAATGGATCCCTTTGACAAGACGAAAGATATGGAATCTGGTGAAAGATATGGAATCTCTTCCCAGACGAAAGTTTTTAAACAAATAAAAATAAAATGCATATGGTTATGAAGGAAACCAATTGTGCTGAAATGTTTATTATAATACTTCTCTAAAAACAAGCTGATATCCTCAAGTTAAGAACCCCTACTCTAGAAGCTCACTAATGGCATTTTGTTTGGACCTGATGCCAAGGTTCTATTGGAGATGCTACTGATGAAACGCCCCTCTGACTTTCTGGTAGGGCAAGATGGATCTTCCTACCCCAGTACCTGTATCTTATTTCCCAGTTGCATGTAAATAATAATAATAATAATGATAGATAATATACACACATACACACACACACACACATATATATATATATATTTTTTTTAACATTTAATTTTAGAACTTTAAATTCTAGATTCTTTCCTTTCCTCCCTCATCACCCACCCCCATTGGAAAGACAAGCAATTCAATACAGGCCATACATGTGTAGTTATGCAGAACATCTCCACAATGGACATACTGTGTTAAGACTGACCATATTTCCCTCCTTCCTGCCCTCACTTGTTCTATTCTCTACTTTGTCCCTGTCCTTTAACAGAAGTGTGTGCTTCTAACAACCCTCCCCCCCAACCTGCCCTCTCCTCCAACCTCTCCCCACTCATCCTCTTCCCCCTACTCTCCTGTAGGCCAAGATACCCAATTTAGAGTGTATCATTCCTTTCCTAAGTCACATTCAATGGGAGTAAGCTTAACCTATTTCCTTTTGCCTTCCTGTTCTTCCCCTCCATTGTAACAGTTATCCTTTGCCTCTTCTATATGAGAGGATTAACCCCATTCTGTCTCTCCCTGTCTCCTCTCATACTATTCCTCTCCCACTTCTCAATTTCACCTTTTGAAATATTAACCCATCCTATTCAATTGATCCTGTGCCCTCTGTCTATGTACACATATATACACATACTCACATATGTACTCCTATGCATATATATCCTCCTATATAGACATATGTAAATGTATACAGATATATATATGTATGTGTGTGTATATATATGTATATATATATATATATATATATATGCACACACACACACACACACACACACACACACACACACACACACACATTTACATTCCCTTCAACTATCCTCATACTGAGAAAAGTCTCATAAGTTACAATTATCGTTTTTCCATGTTGGCATATAAATAGTTCAACTTTGGTAAAGGAATTATTTTCCATGTTTACCTTCTCATGCTTCTTGTATTTGAAT